>KE372674.1:407952-447947 GCA_000418225.1 Zizania latifolia
GAGAGAGACGCGGGGAGATGTCGCCTGGCCCGGTCCCGGGGAATATTCGCGCCAACTTGGTTGTGACCGCCGCCCCACCCCTCCAATAGTCCAATCCGCCTAGCTTTTTTTCTGCTCGCTTGTTCTTTCCCCGGCCAGATCGTCGTGACGTCGCCCTAGATCTGCACATAAGACATTTGGCCGTCGGAGAGAGGTATCTGCATAAACTGCATAAGCGGATTATTGTGTGATCGATGAAACCGTCGTTTAAACCGTGATGGTGGTGGTGGCACGAACCGCACGGTTGCAATTGTAAGTCGAAATTTCGGAACCTGGAAGATTTTTTTTCCACGGTGAATAGCTGATCTGATGTGTGTGTGCATAGCCAAAGTCTTGCTGGAATCCGATGCCGGCGACTGTGAACGGCGGTAGGTGTTAGGTGATGCAAGTGACGGTACAGGCTTACAGCTAGCCTGGGGGTTGGTCAGCATAAGATTCTCCCTCCTTGGCATATAGATTCGAGGGGCCTACGTTTCGTTCGTCTTTGTTCCGGTTCCCGCTGCTTTAATTATCCCTCTTTAAGCAAGTAAACATCTTTTCCATCCAAGAGAATCGCATACTTAGGTTTCAGTTTTGGGTATAGAATCGTGTGCTTAAAGCGAGCGAGCTGATGTGCCATGGAACAATTATCAGTTGATCTGATCGGAGTTTGCAACACCCATTATCATCGAAGATGAACTTGTCTCCATATTCCGTACATAAATAGTAGACGCCGCAGCTATGGTCATCTTTAGCCACCCCCATCTTGTAATGTTTTATATGCATGGTCGCCAACGCCAACAAACATCCACAACCACCAGTTTGTGTGTGCTCTAGTCTAGTGAGCATAGTTCCACGTTGTTAGCTTGTTTAGTAAGGCCATGTTTCTTTCGTTTGAATTATTGTAATTCAACTTGTATGTAAAGATTTTAATAAGTTGGTTTATAATAATTTAGAGAAAAATAAGTAATGAGTTGTTTGACAACCTGAATTATTATTTGGATAGTAAAATATTACAATACGTTTAAAATAAAGTGTTTGGATATAGAGGTACTAAGATTTAAGTATGAAATGACATGAGTAATTTTCTACAAAAGCATAATGATATTTTAGTCGTTCTATAGTAATAAATTGAAAATGCTAAATTCTCATCAGCTTATTAAATTATTATAATATGAGTTGCATATTATAATAAACTAGCCCCAAAAGTTAACTATTTGTTTACACATTTAACCAATAAGCTAAATTATTATAATCTCAAGCTGAGCCTAGAACTCTAAATTTGAGATAAATTTTTATTTTTATAATTTTTTTGGAATAGATTTATCAATTTTCTTTTTAAACAATTGAAAATCTATTAGTATTTGCTCTTGCTCCGTCAAATAAGGATCTAAGAGCTAAGAGTTCTGCCGTAGTGCCATGTCTGTCCAGCCGGTCTGCACCGTTGGTAGTTCAAACCAATCGCAAGCAAACACGAAACGTCTTCTCGAGCTCATCAGAGTTAATCGCGATCTGTACACGCGAGGTACGTTACATACGCGTGCCTCGCCTCGCATCGCATGCAGGCCGGTGCAGCGTCACAGCGGCGCGTAATCGCCGGGTGGATCGATGCGGTGCAGATGAACCGAGGAGGCCGTCGTCGTCGTCGCCGCCAAACAAACAAACTCCAGTACTCCACATGAGTTTGCGTGAATCCGCGCGCGGCGGATTGTTTGGTGGTGGACTGGCGGATGGTGGCCACATGCTGCTGGCCGCGCGTGTCGTGGAGAGGCGGGGAGAATCGACTTCCGAGAGCCGGCCGGACGGTCGGGCGCGCGGGTCTGGCTGTTGGGTGGCGGCGCGGCAGCAGGTCAGAACGGTGAACTGTTGCACGCCGCCGCGGGGGGCACGGAATCTCCCGTGCTCTCCGCTAGAGTCCTCGCATTCTTCCTCTCCATGATTGAGGTCAGCGGCGAGAAACAGCATCGACGATTGAGGTCACGGCAGCAACCCACGAGCACAAGTGCGTGCCCTGTTGTATTCAGATTCTGAATTTCTTTGTTCCAACAAAAGAGATCCTGAACTTCTTGTTGATCCCGGAATTAATTTATCGTGTCACGGTGTCAGAGAACTCGATGCATGCACTAGTTAATTGCTATTCAGATGATGTGTGATGTTTCACGAAAACGAATTTTGAAGCTTTTAGTGATTTGTTTTGTTGCATACGATGCATATGGTCTAGTACATTAAAGTAAATTAGATTACATACTTGAAATCCTGGTCTTCTTCCAGTTTTGCCCACACAATTTCTACTGTACATATTAGTAGGGGTAGTATAAAATCATCTAATCTGTTGGATCAAAATGAATGATCAAATTCGAGGCCAAATCAACGTTTTTTCTTAAGTCAACGGTGAATATTTACCGTTCATTCCTTTTGATTCTTTTGAGGCACTAGATGCTATCTTGCCTTTGCTTTTGTCTGTTTGACTTTGAACAAAAATACAATAACATATATAATATCAAATTACTTTTATTAAATTTAGTAAAAACATCTGAATTATATATTTTTATTATAGATGGCAATTTTTTATAAACTTATTTAAAACAGTGAAGTATGTGCGCTTTAATGTACTTTTCAGAAGAAGTAACCAAAGTAGACATTGGTTACTTTTAAAGAAGTAACTAGGCGAATGTTATATGTCCTATCTCAAGTTATCAACTCAGCATTTCATTTTCTGATACGAGTAAGTGATAATGTTTTGCATTTCGAGGTCTTTTTGGTGATCGTGAGATTGAAGATAGCATCTGCCCATCAACGGTGAAGATGAAGCCAAATCTCATTTGTGATCTTCCATTTGAAAGCTAGCAAAGGAATAAAGACATAATTTAGGTCAGTTACAGTTCCAGGGTTGTACTAAGCATCTGTGTTAAGTACTGAACAATAGGTCAGTACCAAAAACGTGCAAGGAATGGAATGCTCTCTTGCACCGCCTGTTTAGCCAAGGTGATCTCATATGCAGAAGCGTTGCCAAAAGAAAATTGGTGAGCAAAAATTACTCCAAAACCTAGAGAGATCAGGTACAGCATGATTCCAGAAACATACCAGCATGAGCTGTCCATAGGACCATACCAACAGAAGGGTTTGCTCTCCTGGTTCATCGTATCGGACTTGTTCATCTTAACGGAGATGGCTGAAGCTGTTGAACATCCCAGTGTAAGAAGCCTTGGCTGCTGGCTTGGCCACTTCAGGACTTCCAAACACATTCCAGAACCGTATGGTCTCATCTGCAGGAGCTGATGCCACCGTGCAACCATCAGGATTCTGTAGCTCAATCACGGGATAAGACCTTCAGCAAAGAACAGATTAACCTGTAGACAGTGACTGCAAAAGTAGTCAGCAAGAAGAAGCTCACCTGAGCCTGAGCCATGAAAAGGACACGGGAGGTATGGCCAGTTGCCAGCAGGTTGCTCTGGAATGGGCACCATGCGAGAGCTTTCACAGCAGCGGTGTGCCTGTGTGATCCTCAAGCCTGTTCAGCCACTGGTTGCGGCCAGCAGATGGGACGGAGGACGCCTTGGACACATCCCGTATGTGCAGATTGCAGAAGGCTGTCGTTGCCCCCGCTGGGCAGTTGCTGCCCTGAACAACTCATCTGTTAAATCCTCGGATCAAACTCATAAAAGAGGCTCATCAGACCCCACCAACAGTATCGTCACACCTATCGATACATATTCGAAATTTCAAATGCCTCCGGGATTATTGATATATAGTACGTCGACTCATCTGTTAAATGTGATTACGTACAGACGGTACAGTCATGCAGCTGCACAGTATTGGCGTAGATGTGGCAACCAAGCTCCTGAAACGGAAAACACGCCGACGAGAGCGAGACCCGCTGGATTAGATCCCGGCCCATGTGTTACGCACAAGGCCGGCGGCTCAACCCGTCAGTTACCTTCTCCGTCCTCTCTCTCTCTCACTTAGACCGGGCCACCAGAAACCAAGAACAAAGCTACCCAAAAGAAAAAAACAATCTTTTTATTTGCCGTTTATTTCCCACCTTTTCTACCGTGGAAAGAGAGGGGAAAAAATCCGGAGGAGGCGACCGCCTCGGTGGCAGCGAACCAGCGGCGAGTGCCGGAGCCCGGAGGCCTGCCTCGCGGAGGTGAGGCGGAGGAGTTGGAGGAGGAGGAGCGAGGGGGGGTGAGGCTCTCCGTGGAATCCTCGCTGAGAAGCTTCTAGAAGCTGCCGTCGGAGGTTGAGCGAGTGCGAGGAGAGCGCGATCTCGGTAGAAATAGGCGCGCAGAGGTGGCGCTGGGGGGAGGGCTTCTAGATGCCGGCGCCCTCTGGTATTTGAATGGAAGGTAGATCTCGAGGGGGAGGGAAGCTTCTAGAAGCGGGGTGAGGCGAGCCGGGAGTTAGGGCTTGGTTTGGTGGCGGGAGGAAGGATGGGTGGGAGCTCGGAGGGAGGAGGAGGGGTAGTAGGAGGAGGAGACGGAGATGGGGCCTGCTGCGGCGTTGGGGATACCTCGCCGGGGACCATTGTGTGGGTGCGGCGGAGGAACGGGTCATGGTGGCCCAGCAGGATTCTGGGACCCGACGAGCTCCCGCCGTCGCAAATCATGTCGCCAAGGTCCGGCACGCCGGTCAAGCTTCTTGGCCGTGAGGACGCTAGCGTGTGAGTTCTGACTCCCCCTCTTTGCCTTCTGTTCCTAACTGTCTGCTTCTGTTGCCAATGACTAGGTAAATTTTTATGTGTTCGTTATATGGACACCAAACACATGGTGGTTCTGAAGGAAAATAACTTCGACTTCATGTAAATTAGGGAAATATGCTCTGTAGAAATCAAAAAGAACTATAGAAGGAGGAAGGGCTTGAGAGGTTTTCCAATCTTCTACTCAAGTGAAATTGCAATGTCTAACATGTTGTCACGTACTGTTATATATATATATGAAGAGCAGTTGCTGGATATTATTTGTTCTTTCACATGATTGCTTTGCATTATTTGAGTTCTGAAATTCTTGTACTTGTCTTTTGCTATTCATAGTGACTGGTACAACATCGAGAAATCAAAGCGTGTTAAAGCATTTAGGTGTGGGGAGTTTGATGCATGTATTGAGAAGGCAGAGGCCACTGAAGGGACTTCTGTGAAGAAACGAGAGAAATACGCACGTAGAGAAGATGCTATTCTTCGTGCTCTTGAATTGGAGAAGAAGTTGCTTGCATCCAAGCACCAGTCTCAAGGTTTCAGACCTGCTAACGTTTCTGGTAAGCCCATTAAATGACAGAGACACAGAGTTGATTTAGCTTCCTTCATTATTTACTAAATGGTGTGTGTGAACTTCAAGGGGAGTATGCTGGATATAAAACCTTAGTTGTCTTTGTGAAATGCAGTTTGCTCTAGACATAATAAAGATCTTGGAAGTACCCGCTACAAGAGCAAAAAGAGTAAGAAACAGAAGGGTGTGTCTGCTCCTTCTGATACAAAAAAAGAAGCTGAGCAGTATTATCTCCATGCTGGCTCAAAGACAAACTTTCCAGAATCTCTCACTCAGGGCACTTCTGAGGATCTTATCAGTAATCACTTAGGTGACATCTCCCATGTGAGGCATATTCAGGCAGGAGCAAATTTAGAGAACAAGGAGAAAATTACAACTGCGAAAAAGATTAGATCAGATGGAAGTGATTTTGATGAATCTATTGAAAAATGTGATAGACGCCGGGGACTGGTTCAAGTTTTGCAAAGCAGTCCAAAATTACTTTATCAGTCACAGCATAATGATGACTATGGGGTTGTCTCAACTCAGGGAGAAATGGATCGGTCACCTGCCAGTTACCAGCCTAAAATAAGTAGATATGTATACTTACCTAGTGATTCTGGTGAAACTCATAGTCATTGTGATTTACATTTTGTACAAGTGGCTTCTACAGGAGGTGATTTTGAGACCGAAAGTTATCTTCATCACCCTGGTTCATTTTCTGAGGAGCAGATATCTTCTGATCTTATTGAGAAGCACATATCAGAGTCTTCACAGAGGAAATGCTCTGAGAGTGAGACGAAAGATGATGCTGAGATTTTACAAAGTATGTGTTCACTCCTTGCTAAGAGTTATTTTCAATGTTTACTGGCACACATGTATGTTGATTCACAATGCCAAAAATATTACCAGATAATTTTTGTTGTATAAAGTAAGACCAAACATTTTATATTTTGTAGTATAGCATCAAAATAATCAAATATACTTTGGAGTTTTTGTGAGGTGCTCACGTGTTTCTGGCCTGAACATTTGGAGTTTTGAACAACAACGAGTCGAATGATATGTAGGTTTGTGTCACAAAATAAAACAATTGGATTTATATCAAATTACTTTCCTATGTTTTTTATTTTGTAGATGTGGACAGTATATTGTAATACAGATTAGCAGTCAAAGTTCAAAGGTTCTACTATTCCTGCCTTTATCTGAGTTTATGCTGGTTGTGTACGATGAATTCTGCCAAATGTAGAATTGAGGCGTCACCTGATTCAAGAACAAGGAGATAACCAGAAAGATTTAGATAACACTCAAATTATCTGAAGTATGCCTTTGTTTTGATTTCTGTTTAGCTCTAACTAAGCTTTCATTACTGTGATTCAGTTCTGTCAATATACTTTTGTAACTGTGCTCTAGTTTTATTTGTAATTTTCCTTGTTTGATCAACATGTCGATCTCTTGTGCAGATTCAAATATGATTCTGCATCCAGAGTCACATGCCCATGATCCTTATTTCCTTCCAGCTTCTGACAAGTTCAGGCATGCAGACATTGATGCTGATGCTGATGAGGTGACCTATTCTTCTTATATGTGTCAAGTGAATGAATCAGATGAAGATGATGGTTCTTCTGAGCTGGGTGTCTCCCGATGGCATATTAAAGGTAAACGTAATAGCCGTAATGCACCAAAGAAATCAATGGACATGGCAGATGGAAATCCCTGGTTAGATAAATCAGATGGTTTGATGGAAGAATCTCTGCATGAGACAAATGGTAGAAATCTCAGAAAAAGGAGTATGCGGATTTCCAATCAGCAATTGCCTGGGCAAAGTTTTTACCAAATCAAAGAGGAGCTCAATTATGATTCTGATGAAACGGATTTTTTTGAGGACACAGGCCATTTGAAGGTTGACTTGTCCCATGGTAGAACATACTCTTCATGTTTGAAGGCTACAAAAAATTTTAGCCGAAGCTACAATTATTTGGATGATTATGGAAATGGCTCTCCCAAGTTTTCTACACTAAACAGGGATTTTGATCAGATATATCATGTTGCTCGGAACACATATTGGAATGGATCACCGTTCTACCAAAAGTACAGTTCCCATCTTGGTGTCAGGGGCCCACTTTTGTTTGATATTGATTTGATGGTCCAGGCCAGCTACCAGGGAGAGCACGTTCCCCTTGTTTCCTTAATGAGCAGACTGAATAGCAAAGCAATTGTTGGGCACCCTGTTCAAATTGAAATACTTGGAGATGGTTCCACGGACCACCTGGTTTCTTGTGGCGATGTTGGTTTTGAAGAGAACACTGGAGGTCAACCTGTTTGGTGTACAGGCAGAAGGACTGCCATGCAAAGAATTCGCCAATCTAACCCTTCTAGAACATCATTGGATGGTGATGATGAAGGTTCCTTTGCATATCCAGGCCGAGAGATGAAACCAGACTTTAGAAAGTACTCAACTTCAAATCATCAGGTTAAGGTTGATAAGAAAAGCCTCTCAAATGTTAGGAGGTCGTCAGTGTATAAGTCTCAAAAGAAACCATCCAAGAAAGCAAGCCTATCAAGCCAGAAGGTCTGACCCCTCCCATCCATTTCCACTGGAAAAAGGCATCATGGAGTAGGTGGTCAAGCAAAGGCACATAGGCGCAGTGGCATTTTTGGTGGCTTAATCAAATTAGGGGGAGCATTTCCACTAGTCACATGTGTCCCTGCGAATGTTGTGTTCACTAGGATACTGGAAGCTGTTGGCAGGCCACCTCTGTCTGTTAGTCACCGAGTTAGAATGGCTAGCCCTGCTGTGCGAGATCCATCATAGGCGTCAACAGTAATGATAAACATGTTTGGTGTTCATTTGCTAGCCTTGGACCTTCAAGTCTTGTGTACATTCCCTGTTAATCGAAGATGTGGGCTTTCCCGTCATTTGGGCTACATCAGTAAGGAGGCAGGAGGCAGATTGGTCTGGTTGCTTCACTATAACTTGGGAACAACTTATAATTAATTAGCAGTGGTGACATGTAGAAATCAACAACGCTTGTATATTTCTGACTGGGTCTCGGTTCTCACACTGTAGTTGAGCCAATGACTCCATGAAGTGGAAATTCTTTGCAGGGCAACTAGTGCTGGTAACTATAAATGGCTTTTGGCAGAGCCGTCTCCTGTAAAGTACTAACTTCAGCATTTTAGGATGTATATTTAGCTAATCTTATGCATCGCCACATAGTCAATAGGCCATAGTTTCTCTGATGTCATGTATAATGCCTCAGTTATATTCAGATTGCCCTGTTATTTACTGTTCAAAGAATTAACAGTTTCTTTGATTGTATGTTCTGTTTATAAGCATGTGTAGCAAGTCGATGTAATATATCAGAACCCCAACACCAGATGATGTTAACGATGTACTAGTATTCTATCTGAATTTCATGTTGTATAATAAGTGCATTTCATATTCTTTACGCCTGGTTGTGTCTTTGCCATAGTAATTAACCCAACGTGTTCTGAGTAGTCTTCCATTCCATCCCCCTGGCATTAATCTCTGACCCCCTCTTATCTTTCAGTCAACCCCCAATTTTGATGTATTACAATGATGGTTAAACTACGATTCACGCATAGCTTGATTACGCCAATATACTTAATAATGAGCTATATATCCTGTATTTCCGAAAACTAGCTAGTGACAATATTATTGCCTCCTGACAACTCCCAGCTAGCTGTTAGTGAAATGATGGGATTTAGTAGTCTTTACTGTTACATGGAGACTTTCCACTTGACGTGGATGGACGAGTGGACGACTACGCCGTGTTCGGCGCTCCATGAGCACGCCCGCCCCGTACGGCACGGCGGGCATCCCGGTTCATTATCGCCGTTTTTCGTCATCGTTTTTGTAATTTTGTTTGTTCGGATGATGTTTACTGTGCGCTGACACTATCACCATCTGGTTAACTGGTTGCTTTGCGTCTTTGTGGTGTACAGATCGATGTCTTTCGATCTGCCGTCTGCGCCGGGCTGAGTGCACGCATGGTTCACTACTTTACTACGTTTGGCCTTGGGCGAAGCAACTAGACATACTGCGATGGCTGGCACCAGAGCTTTCATGGAGTTTGGCCAAAGCCAACAGAAGTACAGTGATAGCAAAAACCACTAGTTCGGTAAAAACAAAGACGTATTTGATCCCAAGCACATTCTTCATTTTACCAAATAAACGGTGTTTTGCAACATCAGGGAAGGACCGCGGAAACCACCACCACCAATCTTGAAATCATCACATCTCGGGCCTACTTTTAAATACATCAATTTTATAGAAATTTTGGAGAAATTAAACTACATTTTGAAAAAAAAATGCTTTAAAAATGCTGCGTTCCAAAGTGATCTCGATGCCAAACATGAACTTGTCACACATACTCTTGAGTTACGGCCAGTGGCCAGTGGGCTGTAGGCCTGTAGCATGTAGGCGCCACTTCTGGCCCAGACAGACAGAACCCAAACCTCAGGTCTTCTTCAACCCCTCGACTGGAGGGGACCACGCCGCCTCCTCTCCTCTAGGGCCATGGCCGAGCGGCCGGTGCTCGCCGCGCCGCACTATTGCCGCGGATTTTCTCGCTTCTCCGAGAATCATTCGAAACACACTGCCGCGCTGGTCTAATCCCACCCGCCGCTTCTTCTTACCCTCCTCCCCCACGCGAAAGCTCACTTTCCCTCTCTTCTCCGGTACCACTCGCCTGCGCTCCTCACCATCGTCGGTCGACTTCACTGCCGCCGATTCCTCCCCCGTTAACTCCGCCTTCGCTTCCCGTGCTTCCCACTTCGCCGTCGCCTCTGGCTCGGCCTCCCACTCCTCGGGGAAGCGAGGGCGCGGAGAAGGACGGGCTCTGCCGCGGTGTAACCGGACACGCGGAGGATCTGGGCAGTTGAGACAATGGACACCGCGGCCTGGAGGGTGCAGGGGAGGTGACTGGTGCCCGCCGCGTCAAGGGGGACCCTCGCCGGAGTTCCCATACATGGCGGCAACGGCGAGGAGGCTTAAAACCCTAGTGGTTAGATCGTTGGAACCAGTGGTTTTATGCCATGTTTTGTTTTGTGTTTTATTTATTTTTCGGTGTGTTATTTTTTTAATGGAAATTATCGGTGGGTTTTGGGCTAGCTACCATCTTGCATTGGAGGCCCACGTAGTTTATTAGTTGGGCCTGATCCATTGGGAGCCGTAGGAATTGTCTGACAACATTTTTTTATTAGACTTATTATCAACTCATTTCTCAAATAAATTTGTTTTTGAATTTCTAATCAATTTTTTATTTTTCTATCATGATTGTTTTATCAATTAAATGTTACCTGTCACAAATAAAAAAATTCATTTTTTAAAACAGAATAATTAAAAGGCAACACAATTGTTTGAATTTATTTTTAAATTTTGTGTATAAGTATAAATCGATAATCAATTCAGTACGTCTCTCTCTTCTCAAACAGAACAAAACAAAAGAAAAAAGAGTAGTTCCTCTCATTCAGAAGTCAGAACTGTGTCGTCCCTCGTGGGTGTGTTTCCTTTGTTAGCATGTGTTCTTTGTCGATTGCACCTTGATTCATTTTGTTCGTCAGGAAACAGATGATAATTTGACATCGCCGGGTGCTGATGTGTTGTAGAATGACTTGAGACGGCTTTTGACCGAACTTGTAACAGATAAGTAATGGAAGGGTTGGATTTACTCGGTACTTTTAAAACAGAAAGCTCCATCCACTGAAAAACCCACCACCAGAGTGTGGATCCTTGACCAAGTTAGAATGACCTGTCAAATCTTGTCCACATCAATGACGATCTTCCAACCCTCGCCACAAAATTTTTGAAAAGAAGACTTGAAGACTTTACTATAAGTCTATAACTATTGAATAATGGTCTTCTGAAGAGACGCGTCTGTAAACTAAATAAAGGGAGTCGGGTGTACAAACATCTCCCTTTGTTAGGATCTTTTCTTGGCAAAGACCATGGTAGAGATGGCTCGCTTGCTTGTCCTGCCATTGCTGCTCCTTTGCATGCCTCTGCCTTCTTCTGCCGATATTTTGTCACCTTACGTTGCTACATGCTCCAATGTTTCTATCCCTCATCCTTTCGGCATAATCGGCAATTACACCTTTGGTCCAGATCCAGTCCCTGGCTTTGAGATCATATGTGACCCATCTGGTCCAATGCTACCCATCAGTGGTGCTAGATACCGAATCCTTAACATCTCACTATCGAATGGTATCCTGCGCATACTCGGCAGTACCATAGCATGGCAGTGCCAGAACGCCTATGGGTCCAACCGTGCTGTGAACAACCTCAACCTTGAGGAAACCAGGTTTGTGTTTTCGGACACACACAACAAGTTAACGGCTGTGGGCTGTGATGCCATGGCGATGCTACTGAATGGCGACGGCCATGATGGTCATGAAGCACGCAGCAGGTACAGTGGAGGCTGTGTGTCATTCTGCGCTACAAATAGCAGCATAGTTGAGGGTACGTGCTCTGGGGTTGGGTGTTGCCAAGCGCCAATGCCACAGGGCTTGAAGAGCCTAAAGTTGGAGTTCCAGAGCATACGGGAGCAGCTGGGTGGTGGTTCTGCCAAGGATGGCAGTGGTGAGCCATGCAGCAAGGCGTTCATCGTGGACAAGGACTCATACGAGTTCTCACGCCGTGACTTGGACAGCGATCCACGGAATGATAGCTGGCCGCTTGTGCTTGAGTGGTCCATTTTTGGCAGCAGCTGTGAGGAGGTGAGGAATACCTCATCCTATGCTTGCATGGAGAATTCTGAGTGCTACAATGCACCAAACAGAATTGGCTACCGGTGCAACTGCTCCCAAGGGTACAGTGGGAATCCCTATCTATCACCAAGCCATGGAGGATGTACAGGTAAGGATTTTGCAGTTTGATGCTTATGGTTTTCTGTCAAGAGCATGCTTGATTATGATTTCCGATCAGTTTCATCCATCAATTTGTGTTGAAGATATTGATGAATGTATGGACAAGAACGGCAACCCCTGCACACACAGGTGCAACAATAAAATTGGTACTTTTAACTGCACATGCCCCATGGGCATGTCAGGTGATGGCAGGAAGGGAGGGAGTGGCTGCAGTAGAGATAAGACTCTATATATTACAGCAGGCAAGTTCCCAGACCTTTTCTCCATTATTTGTTGATGAATTCCTTCAGACTGAACTTTGCTTTGGCAGAACTAATGATCTCTTAGAATTTCCAACTTGTCTCAGGTGGAATTTTAGCTTTGGTGTTGTTTCTTGTCATTCTTGGCTTCTGGACACACTGGCTTATCAAGAAGAGGAAGCTCGCGAAGCAGAAGCAACTATACTTCTTGCAGAATGGAGGCTTACTTCTGCAACAGCAGATATCTGCACAGAGAGCACCTACAAGAATATTTACCTCAAGTGAGCTTGAAATTGCAACAAATAACTTCAGTGAGAGCCATATCATCGGCCAAGGTGGATATGGTACTGTATATAAGGGTCTACTCTCTGAAGAAACAGTTGTGGCCATCAAGAAGTCGAAGTTTTTTGATGAAAATCAAATGGAGCAATTTATCAATGAATTAGTCATTCTTTCACAAACCAAGCACAAAAATGTGGTTACACTGTTAGGCTGCTGTCTTGAGACTGAGATTCCTCTGTTGGTGTATGAGTTTATATCGAATGGTGCACTTTCTCACCATCTTCACAATGACAAGGTGACACCGATTTCATGGGAACATCGTCTAAGCATAGCAACTGAAACTGCATCAGCACTCTCGTATCTTCATCTGGCTACAAAGGTACCAATCATCCACCGGGATGTCAAGTCAGCAAACATACTTCTCGATGAAAGCTACACTGCAAAGGTATCCGACTTTGGGGCTTCGAGGCTACTCCCTTGCAACCAGACCCATGTGACAACCCTAGTGCAAGGGACATTTGGATACTTAGATCCTGAGTACTTCCAAACAAGCCAGTTAACGGATAAGAGTGATGTCTACAGCTTTGGTGTGGTCCTTATTGAGCTACTTACAAGGAAAGAGCCTATAAGTTATCACAGGCCAGAAGAGGGAAGAAATCTGGCTTCACGTTTCACTACACTTGCTCAACAGAATCGGATATTGGATATTATCGATGGTGCAGTGGTTAAGGAAGCTGGAATTAGGCATGTTAATGTGGTTGCCCAGTTGGCTTTGAAATGCTTGAGGAATAAAGGAGAAGATAGGCCAAGGATGGTAGAAGTTGCAATTGAACTTGAAGCCCTGAGAAGGCTGATGAAGCAGCACTTATCCTTGAAGTGTGAAAAGGAGTTGAAAAATCTGAGGGGACGACAATTGGTCCTGCATGACAATGGTAGTCAGTTTCATAGCAAGGAAAACCATCGGGAACAGATCTGTGAAGATAAGATGTCAAATTTAGGCCACGATGACATTGACATTGATGAAAGCATGGAAAGCCCCATTATGCTGTCCATGGACATCCCATGGTAGATGACTGGCTTTGTTCAAGGTAACCTTTTTCCATTCATTGTTCACCCAAGATATAACGATGTTTATAGTTCTTCTGGAGCAACAAACCAACAATAAGTAATTTTTTTCACTCATGAGTTGATACTTATTTTCATGATGATTATCACTGATCGAAAGTTCATTATCATATATATGCATTTCTGACTTGAGAATCACTACTAAGGATGACAGTTTTACTCATTTATCCATAGGTAAAACCCTAATAGAGTTGGGTTTGTTTCTCATTTGCTGTTTGTGGGCATGTTTGTAGGAGTAAACTGCTACCCGACAAATATACATGCATTTGTAACACCTATTTACCTGTCTCTCTCTCTTATATATATAATACGGTGGGTCATATTTAAACTCTATTCCAACTCAAGTCTAAGTCTAATCCATCAAGTCGAAAGCTCCCTGTTATGTTGCTATACATATAATTTTATGGGTAATCGAGCATACCTATGGGCAAAGGTGATATATATATTCCCTGCTTATTGCCCACAGATATTCATGAGTATGTATGAAATTCGTAGTTACAGATATAAGAAAATACTACGAGATCCGATTGACATCCCTAACTACTATTAAGATGGATAGTAAAGTGCACATAGATCTTCCTTTTTAATCACAAGGCACACAGAGAAAACTGTGATATTCCTCTCATCTCGCCGGAGTGGGTACTGGATGTGGTACTCGATCCTGGCGGTTGGAAACTGCGCGATGGCACGTGTGATCTACTGTGATCGACGGAGGAAAGCTCTTGGATGTGGAAGGGTCTGTTTAGCGTGACTCTAACTTCATATTTTTCCACTCTATTTTATAACTCTAGTTAGAGCTTGCTCTACGTAGAGTTAGAGTTGTCTAAAAGGATTGTTTGACTAGCGTTCTAATATATTACAAATACTCAATAGCTCCACAAGGTTCCAACACATAAGCCAAACTACAAATACACCATAGCGGCACGAAAATGTCAGTATAGGACCAATAATTTTATAAGCCAAACTGCAAATACACCAAAGCGACACGAAAATGTCAGTACAAAACCAATAATTTTATGCATGGAATGTCAGCTCAAGCGGAGTGGTGTTTGTTCACTGCGAATTACAATCTTTTTCACATTCATTGACTTGCATAATTACTATGTACAGGCACAATTAGAATTAAGCTGACCAAATGTCATATACTCATATGCCAAATCCAGCATAAATATTACACAAGGTAACTTCACGATTTTTACTAATCTCATTTTGATTTCATCCAATGAATTTTTATATACAAACTCAGGTAGTCAGGCAGGGCTAAGAAGTCATGACGGACGGGCAGAGAAGTCTCGCGAGTAGGGCAGCGAAGTACGGTGGGCAGGCGAAGAAGTCCCATCGGGCCCCCCGCCGATGGGCGGGGAAGGAGCACCGTGGGGTGGGGACGTGGGGTGGGGCAGAGGCGCACTTGGGCAGGGTGGGATCGTCGACGAAAGTGGAGGTGCTGTTGGAGATGGACGGGTGCCAGAGAAAAGAACGAACTGTTTTTTCTGTGTTATTAGTGGTAATGGTGGGTAATTACCCTTAACTTTAATGACTAGATTCATATTTCATTGTTTTGGAGCAAAGAAATAGATACTCCAAAAAATGAAGTAATGAACGATAGCTCCACTAGCTTCATGGAGTTAGGCTGTTCTAAAAAAATATGAAGTTAGAGTGTTTGGCTGACTCTACCTAGCTCTGAACTGAAGTTTGGAGTTAGAGTCATGCTAAACAGGTCCTGTCGATGAATCATCGAGCAATCCACTCAAGGGGGTACCCGAGGTGGTGATTATACGTGTAAGGGAAGTGTAGTGTCTTCGAACCTGATGGTCGACTCTAGTAAATAAGAGCCAAGATTTATACTGGTTCAAATCTTTTAGAGAATAATAGTCATACGTGCAGTGCTTTGGTGTATTATATGATGTCTAAGCTTATAAAGCAATACGTTTAAGCTATGTATGCTTAAGGCGTCGAGAGTAAGATGAATAACTTGTCTCTGGGGTGGCTCGTCTCTTTTATGTACTTAGGATGTAAGCCCAACAACTCAGGACTCTATCCCGAGTCGATCTCTTTAATATCTATAATTACCTATCAAACTTGGGTGCTAATTCTCTAATTATAAAAATTCTGGTATAAACATATCTTTTTATACCGGATACGAGATTTAGTTCTCTAATAAGGACTCAACCTTTCTTATCGGGATTGAACCCCATTTATGGACCATACCTGACTTCAATTCTAGATTTAGTCTGCTTTCGGTCTAGGCTGATAAGCCTATCTCGGAGTACCGGGGGTCATATCCCCGACAGGCCCTAAGGCGCATGTGTCACATATGTACGGAGTTAAAAATATATCACAGCTATTGCTAATATAACTAATTATTCAAAATGACAATTTAATAAAAGTAAGTAGTTAAGCTATAGCCGCTCCCACCACTGTCTCCGCGACTCCGCCCTAGACGTACACCGGAGAAGGAGCTCGTAGACCGCGTCGCTCATGTAGCGAACTAACGAAGCGTGCAACGCCGGCGTGCGACGCGGGCAAGCGTGGAGCGCCGGCCGTGAAGGTATCGTAATATCGTTCACTGTGTAGTGACGTCCAAATCAGGGACCCAGACGATGACTGGGAAATGTCAAATGTGCAAGTCTTTGGGCCTGCGAGTTTGTCCTGGTCTCCAAAGTCTCCACGGACACGCGCAAAAAAACTGAATTGAATAATTTGATGATAACGAATCCATTTGTCCACATATAATGCTATCAATTTACCATGCATGGTCCCACTGGAAAACACGGAAGCCTCTCATCTGCCCTGTTAGCCAGGAGATTTGAGGAAACGACCAAGGATAGAGTCCATATCATCTAGTCTCTCGTTCCTGTAGTTTACCTTCCTTTCGCCGTCATAGAGTTGTACGAAGTAATAGAAGCAAGCTGCTATGTTTTGTTTAAATTTTTTGTTTTCAAGTTATGTTAATCCGGGCTCAGACTGTAGTCTTCTTGTCTAGCTATCACTAAATTGAGTTATGTATTCGCCAGCTAGTTCAACTAGCTAAAAGCTTAAGCAGAGGTAAGCAATACTCATACTTCAATACTACTCTTCTCTATCTCATTGCTAGCTAAATGAGTATCGGTCAATAACTTGGTGCCTTGGTGGTCTTTAGACCCTCCTAACATCCTTATTATATCCAAATTCCAAACTAGTATATGCCAGCAATAGAGGTGTGAGGCAATGTATCACAAATGTGGAGAGAGAATGAGAGCCGGTGGGCATCGAATTATAAAGCAATGAAAATCCTCCCAGTGTTTGGTTGAGTAATAAGATTTAAAAAATTGTTATGATTTATATGCAATAAAAAATTGTAAAAATATTTGGTTAAAATAGTTATGATCTGTGGTAGAGCACATTAATGGCAAGTGCCTACGTGTGTGGGGGCACGACACATGCGAGCTCCTCAATAAATAACCACAGGCCAACCTCGAGCATGACATCAACAAGAGGGGCAACGATGGTAGCCATGGGCGTGGACAACACATGTGAGGGGACATCGATCGCTACCACATGCAAGGATAGACAAGGGGGTAGTGACAGTCATAGGAAGGGATAACCGAGAGCATGTCCGTGGTTATAGGCAGGGATGGGTGAGGGGGCATGGCAATAGGAAACAGAGCAACATAAAGCATGAAGCTATGAAAACTTGAGAGTGAGCAATTTTTATTTTGTACTGATGAAAATATCTTACGGTTAGAAAAACTGATTTTGTACTTGTATTATTAACTTTTAGCTTTGTAATCAATAAACTGGTTGGAGAACTCAAACACACCCTAGAGAGATGCTCGTGTTACCATTATACACCGTCTATCAAGTGTAGTGATTTGTGATTGACTAGAGTGATGATCACACTATCAATGGCTCAACCCAACCAACCAAATATGTGCCTGATTGGATATGGCTTGTAGTAAATCAGCCAGCCAAACAAACCCACACCACAACAATACAGTTACGAATATATTTGATCATTAATGCGTTGTCTCATCTCTGACGATAATCAGCCATCACAAATATTATCATATGTGGCACAGTGGGCAGTTGATAATAATAACTCGTCACATATGATATTTTTAATATTAAAAATACTTTATTTATTGGCTAGCCTCATGTTATCATGTATGCTAGCCATGCTCTCAATTACATATCAAATGTATATTTATCTTATATTCTTAACAACACATATATTTTATCATCTTAATAACATATATATTTCACCATCTTAACGACACATATATTTCACGGTTATATTCACATCACATTTTCATAAGTGAAACATCAAACATTAACAAAAGGGCATCATGCAGAGGATGAAGTTTCTAACAGAAAGACATTGTGCTCATCTTTATCAATAACCAACTGGTTAGATCCTCAAATAAACACAGTTGTTAGCCACCCTTGATGTAAGTGATATTGATAATCTTACTCTCTCCAAAATGTTAAATGCCATGCTCAAATCAAATACTCAATATACCACATAGTAAAAGAATACTCCACACACTATAGACTGTGGCTTGAGTCTTCCTAGTATATTCATGAGCCAACCAATAGCTCCTGATTTGCCTCAGAATATAGGCTCGTGCCCGACTCCTCCACCTGAGCCGAGCCACTTCAAGCTCGGCTGACGAGCCCAAAGTCTAATTTCGCAACTCTAGTCTCACCAGCGGATATCTACTATATAAAAGACTCTAGTGGTAATGAATCTGTCATCTATCACGACCACTAAAGTTGGTATGAGTAAATATATTATTTTTTATGTGGTTTGGCTATTTATGCATTAATGTTTATCAGTAAATGATACATATTTTTCTCAAGAAATACATATACTTTTGATTTTTTAAAAACTAATAATATTTTTAAATTCCTTGTAACATATGGGTATTGGGCTAGTTGAAGAAAAAGGCAAAGCCGCTGTCCGCACGGCCCTGCGGCGACAGGCGTCGGAATCCTGAAACCTCTCTCAACTCCCGAGTTCAATTTCCACCGCCAGATCCCGCGCCCCCGCAATCTCCACCCTCCGTTACCACAGGCCGCCACGTGAACCCGACCCAAAATTCAAATTTCGAACCCTCGCCGCTTCCCCCTCGATAAAACCCCCACGCTCCCCATTTCCTTCATCCACCCAGATCCCCAATTCCCCAAGACCCCAATCCGCCATTCCACCCAAACCCTAGCGCACACAACCTCTGTGTGCGTCCATGGCGGCCGCCGCCATGAGGCTCCCGCTGCAGTCGAGCTCTGGCCACAACTCCACCGCGGGGGGCGGCGCCGGCAAGACCATCGAGGAGATGTACCAGAAGAAGACGCAGCTGGAGCACATTCTCCTGCGCCCGGACACCTACATCGGCTCGGTCGAGAAGCACACCCAGACGCTCTGGGTCTACGAGGATGGCGCCATGGCGCACCGGTCCATCACCTACGTCCCGGGCCTCTACAAGATCTTCGACGAGATACTCGTTAACGCTGCCGACAACAAGCAGCGCGACCCCACTATGGACGCTCTCCGGGTCGAGATCGACGTTGCCGAGGGCCGCATCTCCGTCTACAACAACGGCGACGGCATCCCCGTCGAGGTCCACCAGGAGGAGGGCGTCTACGTGCCAGAGATGATCTTCGGCCACCTCCTCACCAGCAGCAACTACGACGACAACGTGAAGAAGACCACCGGCGGTAGGAATGGCTACGGCGCCAAGCTCACCAACATCTTCTCGACGGAGTTCGTCATCGAGACTGCCGATGGGCGTCGGCAGAAGAAGTACAAGCAGGTGAGATATTTATCTGTTCCTTGAACGGCTTTTCCCCCGTCGCCTATTTTTGTTAGTGTTGAACTTGGGGGCTGGATTAGTTTTGAAATGATATTTCCTAGCCAATCTGTAGGGTGAATGAGATTATTGGAACAGTTGCTCTGTTAGTGTTTTTCTTATTGGAATGTGAGAATGGAAAGGTTAATTGATTGTTCAACATCCATGATGTTTTATTTAGCAAAAATAATTAAGAGTTTTTAGGGGCATTCCATGGTTTCTTCTGTATATCACCATGTTACTTCAGAGTTGTCTAGTACAACATTGATCCGAACTTTCAGGATTTAATAGAGTTGCTGGGTTCTATTTTGTAGTTGTGATCTGCAAGGTTTACAGTGAACACGATAAACATCAATAGATAATTTAAAACATATGGTTGAATTCTTGTTCAGGTTTTCTCTGAAAACATGGGGAAGAAGTCTGAACCCCAGATTACCAAGTGCAAACAAAGCGAGAACTGGACTAGAGTCACCTTCAAGCCTGACCTTGCCAAATTTAACATGACCCATCTTGAAGATGATGTCGTTGCCCTCATGAGGAAGAGAGTGGTTGATATGGCAGGTACTCTTGGCAGAACCGTGAAGGTTGAGTTGGATCATCAAAAGGTACCTGTACATAGTTTCTTGGATTATGTGAAACTGTATATCAAGTCTGCTTCCAAGGACAGAGTTGATGAGCTCCCAAGGTTTGCCAATAGTTTCATACGACATCAGTTTCTTTATGATGTCCATGTAAAAGCTCTTGCACAGGTTTTTTTATCATTTATATATTTTTATTTCAGGATTTATGAGAAAGTAAATGATCGGTGGGAAGTGTGTGTGAGTCTTAGTGAAGGGCAGTTTCAGCAGGTAATTGTGGGTCATGGTCCTGAAGTTATTTTAAGAATATGTTTACAGTTGTGTCTTACATACGTTTTGTGTTACAGGTCAGCTTTGTCAATAGGATCGCGACCATAAGGGGTGGTACTCATGTTGACTATGTCACTAACCAAATCGCCACCCATGTGATGAACATTGTGAATAAGAAGAACAAGAATGCTAACATGAAAGCACATAATGTGAAGGGCCATTTGTGGGTCTTTGTTAATGCACTCGTTGACAACCCTGCCTTCGATTCACAGACCAAAGAGACCTTGACCACACGTCAGGGAAGCCTTGGATCAAAGTGTGACCTTTCTGATGATTTCCTTAAAAAGGGTATGCGATTAGTTTGCATTTTGTAGACTGGATTTTTTAAATGTGGCTGCACCATTAATGGCAATGCTCGCCTCTTATAATTGCAGTTGGTAGCTCAGCTGTTGTCAGCAATCTTCTTTCATGGGCTGATTTCAAACTAAGCAAGGAGCTACAGAAGACTGATGGAAGCAAGAGGTCAAGACTTACCGGCATCCCCAAACTTGAGGACGCAAATGACGCTGGTGGGAAGGACTCTCAGATGTGCACTTTAATCCTGACTGAAGGAGATTCAGCAAAGGCTCTCGCTGTGAGTAATACAAAGTTGCTTGATGCCAAACAGAAATGATGTATACTTTTAATATCGAACTGAAGAGTTAAGGCATTTTTTTTCCTTCTGCAGATGGCTGGCATAGCTGTAGTAGGAAGAAATCACTATGGCGTGTTTCCTCTTAGGGGAAAATTATTAAATGTGAGAGAAGCAAGCCATAAACAGATAATGGATAATGCAGAGATCCAGAATATAAAGCAAATCCTTGGTTTGCAACATGGAAAGCAGTATGATAGCACAAAAGGCTTGAGATATGGCCATCTCATGATAATGACAGATCAGGTTTTCTGACAATATCTTAAATTATATTTTGACTAATCTGACTGAAGTTGGTTCTTCGCTCATATTTAAGAAAATTTCAGGACCATGATGGTTCCCACATCAAAGGGCTTCTGATCAACTTCATTCACTCGTTCTGGCCTTCACTTCTTAAAATTCCATCTTTTTTGGTTGAGTTTATTACTCCTATTATCAAGGTAGGCAACATCTCGGGATTCTTTTGTCAGATGCTTATTTTCAGAAAGTTTCGTCCTGAATTTGTCATTGAAGTAGTCACAACTTTTTGCTATGTTAATATATTTTCTATGTGCTTGGTTGGTTGAAATGATAATTCTTGAATACATTTACCCAGGCTACCAACACCAGGAACAAATCTGTCCTGTCATTTTACTCCATGCCAGAGTATGAGCAATGGAAAGAGAGCCTTGGAGGATCTGTGAGTGGTTGGTCTATAAAGTACTACAAGGTCTGTTTTCCTTTTATTTTTTTCCTGTTGTTTCTAGGTGGACTGTTTTCTTGTGTTTGGTGGTCAGTAGCTAAGGAAAACGTTGGTGTTCACAGGGACTTGGAACAAGCACATCCACGGAAGGTCGGAAGTACTTCGAGGATATTGTCAAACACAAGAAGGATTTTGTCTGGCTGGATGACAAAGATGACAATGATATTGAATTAGCATTCAGCAAGAAAAGAATTACTGATAGGAAGGACTGGCTTAGCAATTTTCAGGTTTGCTCTAGCATCCTTTTCATTTTTGACATAATTTAGTATTCTATATCAAAACTAATATACAATCCAAATTTCAGGATGGAACCTACCTTGATCAACATGATAACTATATCAAATACAGTGACTTCATCAACAAAGAGCTTATACAATTCTCGATGGCAGATCTGCTACGTTCAATACCTTCAATGGTTGATGGCCTTAAACCAGGCCAGAGAAAGATTTTGTTTTGCTCATTCAAGAGGAATTTAGTTAAGGAAGCTAAGGTGTGCCAATCTGAAATAGTTTTGTAATTTTTTGTGTTGAGATGATGATGGGAAACTTCTAAACTGTTACTTATATTCACCACAGGTAGCACAATTTTCTGGTTATGTCTCAGAACACTCAGCGTACCACCATGGTGAGCAGAGTTTAGCTAGTACGATTGTTGGAATGGCTCAAGATTTTGTTGGAAGCAACAACATAAACCTTTTGCTGCCCAACGGCCAATTTGGTACCAGAGATCAGGTGGGATAATGGTTTAATGTCTCAGTACAATACAGCCCTCTTTAGTGAGATTGATATTTTGTTAGTTTGTAAGCCATTCTTCTTATGATTCTGTGCTTGTTTGTATTCATTTCAGGGAGGCAAAGATGCTGCAAGTGCTAGGTACATCTTCACCAAGTTATCACCTATCACTCGTTCAATTTTCCCAAAGGATGATGATATTCTTCTTAACTACTTGAGTGAAGATGGACAGTCAATTGAACCCACCTGGTAATATTATCTGTCAGGACCTTTTTCCTCCATGATTGGAAATAGTTGGATACACGTACCTAATACATGGCTCCTTTTTTTTCAGGTATGTGCCAATCCTTCCCATGGTTTTGGTGAATGGAAGTGAAGGCATTGGCACTGGATGGAGTACATTTATCCCAAACTATAATCCAAGAGACATTGTTGCTAACCTGAGACGATTGCTAAACAGTGAGCCTGTTGAACCAATGGACCCATTTTATAGGGGGTTCAAGGTCAGTAATAAGCGTTGCTCAACACAGTGCCGTTACAGTAGCAGAGTGTCCCCCTCTTTAACTAATGGTTGTATTATCGCAACGTTTGTATTCATGACACAACAGGGCACTATTCAGAAGACATGCACAAAAGTGGGAGGTGTCAGCTATACTGTCACTGGTATTGTTGAGGTTGTTGACGACACTACGCTGAGAATTACTGAGCTGCCAATCCGGCGCTGGTCTCAGGATTACAAAGAATTTCTATATTCTATTGCTCCGAAGGACAAAGTAAAGGACAAGGACAAGGGTAAGGGTAAGGGCAAGGAGAAAGAAAAGGTGAAGGAAAAGGAAAAGGAAAAGGACAAGGATATAGAGCCTTTTATCCAGGTGATTTATTTGCACGAAGAATTCTTTCGCTTTGTTTTCCTCTGTTCCCCTCTTAAGTTATGTTCTTCAATCAAAATTGATTTACAGGATGTTGAAATTCATAGTGATGACAAGAATGTGGAATTTCTGATCACTCTGAGTAAAGAAAATATGGCTATAGCTATGCAAGAAGGGCTGGAGAAGAAGTTTAAGCTGACAACAACAATTGGAACAACAAATATGCACTTATTTGATTCAAATGGAAAAATCCGAAAGTACGATACTCCGGAGGACAGTAAGTATCTGCTATCACTTATTATGTTGCTCTATACCTTTTTTTGGCTTGTCACTGAAATTATGACATTTTTGTAGTACTTGAAGAGTTCTTTGGATTAAGGCTTGAATTCTATGAGAAAAGAAAGGTACATGTACTAAAAATTTGTTCTTTTCTGTTTTGTTTTATTGACATAATACCACATTAACTATATATGTTGTGCAGAGAGTATTACTGGAAAATATTGAACTGGAATTGAAGAAGCTTAGTAACAAAGTTAGGTTTATTGTTGGTGTTGTGAAAGGCGAAATCATAGTCAATAACAGGAAGAGGGCGGAGCTGTTTATGGAACTTCAGCAGAAGGGGTTTGATCCTTTCCCAAAGAAAAAACAGAGGACCGAACCAGCTGCTGTAGGAGCTACTGAAGAGGATGATGAAAATGAAGAGAGCCCCGACGCTGCAAAAGGAGTTAATCCAAGTGACTATGAGTATCTTCTATCACTGGCAATTGGTACCTTGACTCTGGAGAAGGTACAGGAACTCATTGCGGAGAAGGGTGGATTAGAGACTGAAGTTGAGGAACTGAAGAAAACTACACCAAAATCACTTTGGATGCGAGACCTTGACACATTTGAGAAGGAACTGGATGTAAGCACTGTTGCTCTGGGACGTGTCGTCTATTTTCTTACGATTCACTTCTCACTCATCGATTTTGATCCAGGTGCTCGATGAGAAGGATAGAATGGATGCAGAGGATAGAAGAGCTACGAGGGAAAGGAATGCAAGAGATAACGACGCAGATAAAGGAGCCCGTAAGAGACGACCTAAAAAGACGGCGACTTCTCAGGCAGTAGAAGGTACTGATGGTACAACTATCTATTTTCCCCCACACTCCTATGCTCCAGATTGGTTCCACAACTATACTGTCTGATTGTCCGTTACAGGGAATGCTGCTGCAGCGGTGGTTGCAAAACCTGCGGCATCACGGAAGAAACCAGTTGGAAAGGTGATAATCATCATGAACTTAAGATGAAACAAGTATTATCCGTTGATCTTCACTAATCACTAATAATGTAATTGAAACCTGAAGGCAAATTTGGTTGGGAGCGACGATGAAGATTATGGAGCACCAATCCCGAAACCTGCAGCACAGAAGAAAAAACAAGCTAAGAAGGTTGGCTCCTCAAGTCCTTCTGTGTGCGTGGTGTTGTTTATTGGCTTTACAGTTCAACTCGACAATTTCATAGGCAAGCGCACCGGTGAGGGAAGACGATGAGGACGAAGTGCTCGCACTAAAAGACAGACTGGCTGCTTATAATCTTGATGACCCTTCAGAAGATACTGGTAACGCGTGTCGTCCCTGCAAAAATGGTCATCTCTGTAACTTTCAAAACTTTAAGCTGATGGTCCAACACCTTCTGCAGCTATGGAAACCGAGACTACAGAACAACAGCCGAAAGGGAGGAAGGAACCAAGCAAAAGAGGAGCTGCAAGGAAGAATGCCTTAACTGTGATGTCCGATGACGACGAAGACGCAGAAGTTCCCGTCGATGAGGACGACGAGAAAGATTTCTCCATGGAAGAAGTTCAAATCGAGAAGAAAGGTAGAGGAAGAAAGCCAGCCGCAGAGAAGCCGAAGGCTGCTGCTACCAGGAAGAGGGCGCCAGCTCAGGGAAAGGCCATGAGACAGAAAGTGATGGAAGAAATATTCAAGCCTACGGATGACAGCAACACCAGTGCTCCATCTCCTGAGAAGAAGGTGCGCAAGATGAGGGCCTCTCCCTTCCACAAGAAGAGCGGCTCAGTATTGCAGAGGGGCGCGACCGCTTCGACGAGCACGGAAGACACAGAGTCTTCTTCCTCCGCTCTGGGCAGCTCTGCCGAGCCAGTTGCACCGAGGCCAACGAGGCAAACACGGGGCAACAAGAAAAGTTATCAGGTGCAGGAGCTGAGCGATGATACTGAGGATGAAGTGCAGGATATCAGCGATGATTCTGACTTCGCGGACTCTGACTTCGGCGAGGACGACGATTGAATTCCCTGAATCTACTACTGGAACAATGTAGGATCGCTCCGTAGCGCGCAGAGTGGCTGTCTGTCTATTTGTTGTGACTTTAGATTGATTGGCCTGTGTGATGCATTGGTGCTTACTGAGATGCATCTCTTGTGCGTCCTGTGTTCTCTTCAGTTCATCAGTTGCCGATACATTTATGTACGTAAATTAACACTGGTGCTTTCTATGATCATCCTGAGATTAATATGGGTGTTTTGTTTGCGTTTTACACTTCTATTGCCATTCCTTTTTTGGTTGCTTAGAATTCACCAAGGATTTTCTGCTGGAGGCTTATGTGCAGGGCGGAGCTGGGAGCGGAAGCAGTTGCGCTCCTCTGTCAACTGGATGCTCCGTTCTTTCAGCAGCAGAATGGAAGTATCTATGTTCAGTCAATAATGGCTTTTTCCCTTTGGATACTTAATTGATCCGCATACTTCTAATATGCTAATACTTATTACTATTGTATGAATCCAGTAATGATTAGATGTCTCACGATGAAGGGTTATTTGAGATTTTTTGTTTATTAGTCTTGTTAAGATTATATGGATGATCTCAGCCGACACTTCTAGCAGTTTTCTCCTTCTAATGGACATGTGTGTTCATGATGTCTCTTGATGCATGCAAAGCACCCATATAATGTGTACATAACTAATTGGTTGGATCTTTAGACATACACAACTATTATCCTTTCTATATCCTTCGTGTCAATGATCATGAAAATCTGTCTTTCTAACATAAACTTCCTTATCACGAGGCTACTTTAGTTAGTCATCGTCTTTGTTCTCGTCATCGTCCTACTTTTCTACCTTGGCCATTAACAAATCTATGGCAACACATGGACTCACGTCTCCCTTCTCAATTTTCTTCGCCATCGCCTCGGTAACATCCTCATCCTGTTGGATGACATGAGCATCTACTAATGATTGCTGCTATACAACCATTCGTCATCTTGAACGATACTAATGATTATAGAGTACACTACTAATAATCTATATGGAGACTGATGTTACCTAGAGAGGGGTGAATAGGTGTTCTTGTAAAATTCTTCAAACTGAAAGGTTAAAGCTCTCAAAATGTCCGGTTTCTTCTGAAACTTCTGGGATGTTCTGCAATGAGTCGGAAGATTCGGGAGTCCAGGGGTTCTAGGATCCAGAATTTCCGGTTCCAACCGGATATTATAGGAACCACAAGAAATGCACAAAGTCGATTTTTTAAGAATTTTTATAACAGATCTATAAGAATAGAAAGTAAGAATAAATTGTTAGAAGTATGTCTATGCAAGAAAAAATAGATTCATATGGTAGATTTAGAGATCGGGCTAAAACAAGCAATAAACGTAATTAACCGACAAACTTTAAATCTAGGAGCCCCTAATGAGTTTTAGTTTAAACCAATTATTCTTACAAGTTCTAATAGGTATTATGAAGCTATCACATTCATCAATTGCAATCAAATAAACACGGGCACATAGATTGGGCTAAAACACATATAAATATAATACGTTAGCTCATGAACATGAAGAACAAGCAAATGAACAAAGGAGACTCTTGATTTGTTTCTCGAAGTTCGAATCCACCGATCCTATGTTTCCATTGAGGGTCCCAAAAGGCCGATTCTTTTTCAACCCTTTTCCTCGCCAAGCAACCGTCGGGGTCTAGCTTGGGTTTCACTAGAGTTACCACTTCCTTTATAGAGGTGAGGTAAAACTTTAAAAAACTTTTTTGAGTACACCACAATCCTTGGTTGCACGTGGGCGACGCCTTGCCATCAGAAGACCTTAATCTCTAAGAGTAATAAGCGTAATAGATGATTTGCTTGCTATGAACTCAAGTGTTCAAAGATTAGAATGAATCTCACCCACTCTTTCCTATAAATCTCTCAACTCAACCTACTAATCTTCACTAGATCCAACCAAATATGGAATTGGATGAACTCTAGAAGCTTTTGAATCTTAGAAAAATGGGGTGTTAAGCTCTCTCTCAAAAGAGAGGTGGAGGGGTTTATATAGCCCTCACCTTTGGGGCTAGCCATTGGGCAAAAGTCATAGCAAAACTAGAACTTCTAGACCTTTCCAGAAGTTCCAGACTAGAACAGAAAGCCAATTCAGAAACTTCTGGACCTTTTTATAAGTTTTGGGCCGAAACAGAACGATAATCTCGAAACTTCTGGACCTAGAGATCCCAGAAGTTCTGGTTTCATCCAGAACTTCTGAAATTCCTCGCAGCACTCTAGAAAAAAGATCATAACTTTTGACTCTAAAATCTATTTTTGATGATCTTGGACATTTTAGAAAGCTTATTCAAAGGGCTATCTAATCTAACAAATAACAATGCTTAAAACCTCAAGAAGAAAAGTTATGGCTTTGGTCTTCTCTCAAGATAGCAATGCGATGTATCACTTTGAGTACCGAGACATATACAAACACATCAACTTTATATCCGTTTTAATAGTACGTTATTCCTATACTCAAATGTAAGTATAAACGATTTATAACAATAGGAACATCCTCATACCATCTTGTTTCTTCACTTTTGAGGGACGATAAAGTTTAAACCATTTTATCATTGGGACTATTCACCTACAAAAAACTAGTTGAACACGTTAGTCCCAAGATATTTATACCTTTGCCTTGAGTAATGTCTATTTTGAATTTTGGCTTAGTGTAGATCAACATATGAAGTGTGGATGCTTCCATATATTCAAGCCACTCGATATCGTTCAATGCATGAAGTCTAAACTTGCTTTTTTCTTCATTACTTCTTGTATACTTTAAATAAGTGATGCGGATCGCATGTAGTTTCTCATGGACTTACATGGTTCATCGGTGCTAATACTACACTCGCTCTTCACCATCGCGTTGGTCCTTCGACGCCAAGCCTCTGCTTGTCCTTCACCCTTGCATGGTCCCTCGTAACCGAGTATCGCTTGCTCTTCACCGTCTTATCATAGAAAATCACTTCGTATCCTACATCTTTAATATATTCACTTAAATCTTATTAATCAATGATATAAATCACTTTACGCTTGATGATACTCAACTTCTTGTCAATCGTCAACTTTAAATTGTATTTCTCATGTTCATCAATATATACATAACAAATTTCTATGAACCATCTTCATGATTAATATTCTACTTGATTCTCAACATATAATTAATGGTATAAATTACTTTGTTCTTCATGATGTTTAGCTTCTTATCCATAATCAACTTTAGCTTACATTTATTATATCCATCAATATATACTTAATAAACTTTTATAAATCATTTTGAGATTATCATGTTGTTTGAAATCTATCAATTAATGATATTCTCTCATCAAGGAAGATTGACCAAAAAAACTTTGATCACACCTTCTGGTTGAATATAACTTAAAATGCTATCAATCTTCATGATCAGTATTTTACTTGTTGGTTCTTCACACATGAGCAATCAACCTTTTTGATTGATGTCAGAACTTAACCTAACATATAAACTCATGAAAATAGTTAGTCCCAACATCCGTTGTCATAAATAGTGAACTCAATATAACTCAAGGACTGAGATTAGGATCAATATAAATATACATTTATATACTTTACTATCTATCTATATTATGAAGGATTTATACTAAAGACAAGAAACTATTGTGATTTGGTTGAAACAAACACAATTGATACATAATATATATGTATATGTTCTATACATATTTGATAGAGTTTTCATATTAATTTTTTTCATTTATATAGATCCCACATGAATTGGTAAAATATAGAAGTGATGTGTTTAATGTACAGTGGTACTAATAAATTTTACTTAGAAAAGCTAAATATTTTCAAACTCTTACGAGGAGACAAAAAATGTATTTCTAGACACTATCATATTTTCTATATTTCCTATAATTACACATATTTTCGAGGTCGTTCAACTTCTCATGTACTAAAAATGTCACAATACACATTCACCAGAGAATTGATTGGCAGCACTTAGCGGCGTTCTGATCTGGCAAGATGCAAGCGGTAGAATTTCGAACATACGGCTTGTAAACTAAACAGGAAGTAGGTGAAAGAACGAACACATCTCAAGTACCGGTAAATAGTAAAATCCATTCACGGCTTAACAAAGCCAGTTTCACCACGGAACGGATATAAAACACGACATAGGAAACGGAAACGGAAACGGAGAGAAGCTAACACGAACTGCGGGTTGGTCGGAGAAACCATGGTTTCACAACCTGATGCCTCTCCCCACACACACGAAAATTTGGGCATTAATTCACGCCGGACGAAGCCACTTCACAGCTAGAGCTCTCCCTCGTTTATTTTCCATAGCAGTAGATGCATGCATGAATTTTGCAGCTCCTGAAGCCCGTTCGCATCGCTCAGCAGTCGACAGAGGCGTTGTTGTCCAGCTCTACAAGCGCCAGCCTCTTCCCTTCCGCAGCCGCCTGCATCAAAGCATATTGTTAAGGACATGGAATGAATAAACTGACGAAATATTATAATCAAAAGAGAGATTATTTCCGCACATTAGCAATGAGCTTTTCCTTGTATATGGATTTAAGCTTCCTTAGGCTCTTGGCATTAAGATCCTCAACTGTCAGCGTCTTCTTCTCATTTGCTCCCACTGCCTCTGCATCAGTGCTCATCTTCTCTTCAGTCAGCGCATCCTGCTTGTTACCCTCAACCGTGTTGGTGAACTCATCCAAGGACTTCACAATGGGGTTAAGTGAGGATTCTATCTCATACCGAGAGACCTCCTCACTGGATGCTTCTAGCTCCTCAGTGATGAAGGAGTCATCTAGGGAGCCATTCACAGCAGAGGTCTTGGCATCAGATGAGATAACAGTAGTGGTGTCGCTCTCAGTTTCAGCATCACTGAAGTTGCCGGCACTTTCAAACTCCGGTAGTAGGTCACCGGTGAGATCATCCTCTTCATCATCAATGTCATTGATCTCGGCAGTCAAGCCATCAGAATCAGTGGCCACTTCAGAGGTGTCACTCTCCCCATCAGTCTCTTCCTTAGTGGCCTCATCGGCAGACTCCTCATCGAGAATATCTTCCTCACCGGACTCATCATCAAGATCAACTTCCTCACCGGACTCATCCGTGGCCACTTCAGAGGTGTCACTCTCCCCATCAGTTTCTTCCTTAGTGGCCTCATCGGCAGACTCCTCATCGAGAATATCTTCCTCACTGGACTCATCATCAAGATCAACTTCCTCACTGGACTCATCACTGGTGTCATTGTCAGTCAGTTCAGCCTGCGGCATCTCAGGGGCAGCCCTTTCCTTCACTTCATCCAGATCTTCTTCCTTACTGGTCTCATCTCTGGTTAGATCAGCCTGCGGCATCACATCAGCAGATACTTCCTTCACTTCATTGAGGCCATCTTCCACACTAGCCTCGTGGCTTGTCCTAGTAGCTGGATCCTTCTCTTCTGGCACTTCATTGGCATCGACTTCCTTATCTTCACTAGCATAATTTATCTCGTTAGTTATTTCCTTCACTGGTTCCACATCTTCCCGCTTGGACAAGACTCCTAGGATTGGTGAATCCTCCATGGTTGGCAAGAGAGCAGAATTCTCAACACCAACAAACTGATGGTGTTCCATAACTCCTTCCACTGATGCATCAAGAGTAACAATTAGCAAAATGATTTTACAGACACACGAACACACAATTCAGAAACTATAAATGGATGAATTTTGTAATAAAACAATGTCAGAGTCTTTGCTCTCTACATATGAAGGAAAGAGAGTAGATGCATGGATTTGGAATATTACATTTCAAAGTCACGATCGCTAATTCGCTAAGCAAATCAGAGAAGCATCGATTTTTTAATACCACAATCCAATCTTCATTGGTACATATAAGGAAAGATCAGATGGATGAATTTTGGAATGAATCTCACCTGCTTGGGTCTTTGCTACCTCTACCTCAGTTGCAACCACTTCCTCCTTAAGGTCATCATAGCTCTTGTCTGAAATTACGGCAAGTCCAATCGGTGCAGCAGAAGAAACAACTGCATAAACACGCATTTCCATCACCAATTGCGCATGAATAACACCAAATCAATCTATTTGAAGTTAGAAATCACGCGTAGAATTCAAACACGGTAATGGGAATGCAATGATTATTCTCACCTTCCGCACCCTGCTCGGATTCCTCTTCTTTACCATTTCCTTCTTCCAGAAGCTTCATAGTTTCCTCTTCATCAGGGGCATCACATTTCTCATCAGAAGCAACATCTACATGATGACAATACAAATCGCGTCAAAGCAATCGAACAATACAAATAAACCGATCAGGGAAAGCATAGCAGTCTCCCTCACCTTTCGGCTCCACTTCGTGAACATTGTCCTCCTGCGGTGCCGCCGCCATCTCATACTCCTCCTGGTCTAAATCAATCTTTACCTTCGATCTCGCAGACCTCCTAGTTGTTCTCTTTGTTGTCATCACCTCTTCCTCCATCGAAGCGGCGGCCTTCCGCGCAACCGTCCTTTGGCTCCTCCGCACAGTGGCTGGGGTCAGCGTTGCCTCCTCCGTCTTGCGTGCGACAGTACGCCTCGTTGTCGCGCGCGTGCTGGACGCCGCCGGTGTCGGGATCAGCGCAGGTGTGGCCCTGCTGGTACTGCGCAGCGCCACACCAGGGGTCCTCACGATCTCCTTGACGAGATCTCGCTTCATCTCGTCCTCACCATCCTCGATGTCCATCCGGATAGCCTCCGGCGACTTCACTGATACGCGGCGGCTGCGGGGGAGCAGGCTCCCGTGCTGCGGCTCCTCCTCCCCATCGGCCGCGGCAGCCTTCAAAGCCAACTTCATCGCTGACCTTCCCGGCGTCGGGAGGCAAAGCATCGTGTCGATCTCGTCGATCCCATCGACCTAATCCGCAGGCCGCAGCCAACACAAATCGTTAATCACCAAACACACCCGATCGCCCGGCGAACACACAGGGTCCCGGAGAAACCCACACCAAAATCATCCAAAACCGCGAAACAGACAAAAAATCAATCAAGTGGTGGGCGCTTACCGAGGGGAGTGACTGGAGGGCATCTGCCATGGCGGCGTTGGTCATGTTGGCGCGGACGCCGTTGCGCTTGCACAGCGCCTGCAGCACGCGACGCGAGAGCGCGTGGAAGTCCATGGTCGCCGCCGCCACCTCCATCTCTCTCTTGTCTCCTTACCTTTCGCCTTACCTCCTCCTGATCTGGGAGCGGCAGATTTGTGGATGGAAAAATAAGGGCTGGGTTGAGATGCGGCGGTGGACGGCGAGGGTTTATATAGGAGCGGATTCAAGTCATGTGACCGTTGGGAGCTGGCACACCTAGGGTTTTCCTCTTTTCGAATGTTTGAACGCTCCTGAGAATGCGTGGCGTTGCATGAGTGGAAGGAAACACGGCGTACTAGTATGCGCTGCTTCAAATTTCAATTCGCCAATCTGGATTAGCTGTACCCGTGATTTTATTACCTTCGATGTCAGCTGCGGTGTGGCTGCATGTGCGCCCCGGAGATGGTTAACAAGGAATAAACACGCTCTCTGGGAAATTTGGAAAGATGATCAATTTTGGAGAGATAAAAACGCCGAGGCTGCGAAGTTTGCGAAAAGTAGAAGATGTATAACTTAATCGATTATATTTTGTTTAGTTTTTTGTGAATTGATTTTTAAACAAGAAGTGCATAAGATTAGACTTAGAAATATAATGGGTTCCTTTTTACCTCATACGGTCATACCACATGATCTACTCCGTCCGAGGAAAAGGGCGGATCCTTTGAAACTTTTCCTCCTGGAGCATCACGAATAATCGCTTCGGTATTTGTAATACTAGTACTTGATATTACAGAGTCAATACAAACCTTTGGTTTAATGATGCGATAGTAAGGGCACGTTTGGTTTAATGCCCAACACAATTGTCAAAATTTTGGCAAAGTACTCTGTTTAGTTTTAGCCAAAATTATAGTAAAGTTGGCTAGCCAAGCGTCTGGTTTGCTGCCAAAACTGCCATTTGGCAAGTTGGCCAGACTGACGACTACATTTTGGCGATCCCATGAGGTAGAGCCAAATTTTGCCAAAACCACATATTTGGCAACAAACCAAACAGATGACTAAATTAATTGGCAGTGCCAATTTTTGGTTTGGCTGATTGGGATCACAAACCAAACGCGCCCTAACTTACAAATGTGCAGAGATGGCATATATCTCACTCCGTGTTCAACACTTGTTCAGGTGACTAAATTAATAGAACGGCTACCATTATGTACATAACACTTACAACTCCTCCCGAATTGCCAACTACTAATTAATATTACTACAGCTTTACTTACAGAAATTTACGTGTCAACTGTTAACAAGAGTACGCACAGTTGCTACCTTCAGTAGCTTATGTACAAATGTAGCACTTCCTGTACATAAATCCTGCATCCTTCGATTCTTTTGGACAAATGACTGTACAATCTAGGCTTTCTACATTTTCTTTTCCACAAGTGGTCTGGTATGGCCCTAGATAGTTGATAAGAACCTTATAAACCAATCTTACCAATAGCCCGGAGTAGAGGAAACATGGTGTCAGCTACATCCTCACTTCAACTATATCCCCATCCTTGAGCTCGGTTTGGGGCAACACGAGTTGGCCGTTAACCCAAAGCAGCTTCCCTTCAACGCCCATTCTTCTAGCAGCATCGGCAGCTGTGCTGCCTATGGTCATCCTCATTATCTTCCCGTGCGGCCAGCAGATGATGGCCACCTCACGAAGGATTGGTTCAGTGCACGTGCTTACACTGAGGCTTTTCTCCGCCAGTGATGCTCCGTGTCGAACTTGCTCCTCCCATTGAAGCATTGTCCTTAGCAAATGAACCTGTGAAACACATTGAAGAAACATTGTCTTGCTTTCTATATTGCATCTCGAGAATACACATTAAGAGGTTAAGTAGAGAAAAAAGTATGTTCTGGTCCTTAATTGTGCATTAACAAGACCATTATAGCATTTCCTTACTGAACAACACAAAACAGAATAAACGTGAGATATGGCCAGAGTATGCCAACCTTATTGTTGATTGGATCACTCAAGGGAGTTGAGCTTGGAAGGTCAGATGTTGATCTCTCAGTGTTGCTTGACTCAGAAGTCAGAGATGAGGTTTCTTTACCCTCAAATATGGCAGATACAACCATCCAATACTCTTCCTCTTCCTCTTCCATCAAATCAATAAGTTGAATAAAAGTAGGCAAAAGTCTCCCAAATTGGTCTTGCTGCAAAAGACATTATAGGAGTACAGGACAAAATAAAATCCCATGAACAAAATTCCCCAGAACAGAAAAAGTCTAGCTTGTTGACACTTGACACCACTCAAGTTTCAGCTTGTTAACACTCACATGACAACCAGTTCCACATACAAAAGTTCAATGCTATTCAAACACAGACAACTCAAACTAAAACCAAAAGAAAACACACAAAGGGAAGCAAACAATCAAAGCAAACAAAATTTAGTAATATTTCAGTATTGCAAACCTTATGGAATATTCCATCCTGGCACAAAGTGTACTTCTCCAGGTTCGTTGACCAGTCACCATGTCCTGGTGCACACCACCATTTCTCTGAAACCTGGAGTGTGAATATTAGACAGTTTTTTTTTCTCGCAAGGGGGAATACAGCACCAAAAAATGTTATCAGGCTAACCTTCTTATAAACCCTAGCATAAGTTTCCCAACACTTCAACTGAAAGCAATATCTTCGTTCAGCTACAGCTTCACAAGCTTCAAGGCTAAAACTTACAGCAACAAGCAACTCTTTTCCCCCTTTATCTATACTGCAAATCAACTTACACGATCAGATATCAATTGCAATAGCAAACTTTTAGAATAAAAGGTCCATGTTCTGATTCATACTATACCTGACTATGACAGCTGCTAGTAAGTTGCTACCCTCAATTCTTAGAACTGGATGCCCCACTTTCAACGAACTGTACTTTGAGGTCATAACATCTTGTGCATAGTTTTCATCTTCTGAAGAACTTGATGGGTAAGATGTACTTTGGCCTATCTTGTTATCCATGCCACTTTTGTAGTCAACTTTGCTCTCCTTATACAGCCAGTGCGCAGCAAGTCCATATTCTGCATACTCATGCATTCGCTGTGAATAAACGCCTCCATCAGGATCAAGACAACTGTTTGAAATCTATTCAAATAAAATGGAAGATTTTTTTTCTACCTGGGTCCTTATTTGGACTTCCAGTGGCGAGCTATCAGATGCCTGAACTGCTGTATGGAGTGACTAGAAAGGAAAACAAAAACCAGCAAATAATCAAGCAAAGAGTGGCAAAATGAGCCCGTGAAACATTTAGTAGGGGATAAGAAAATCAAAATTCAACAGCCAGCAGATAATACTCGCTTGGGAATCTATAACAATGCCAGAGCAAAATTCAGAAATGCAGCAACTGTAATATATTAATTCTGGCCACAGGTTACTGAGATTACTGCCTCAAATTATCAATGCATGTTATGTTTAATTTGGTGCCAGATTAATCTTACTTGGTAACCACTACCCTTAGGATTGATAATGTAGTCATCAAACTCCCCATCAATTGGAGTCCATAGCCTGCGTATATGGATAAAGCAGACAGTTTGTGAAGGTTACAAGCAGATATAGCTGAAAGTTCTTAATTGGCATAAGTACTATTTAGCAAATTGTGGACTCAAACATGGATCTCAGAAAAAATGACAAAAGTGCTGCGAATAATGTTATCCATATCTAAATAGTAAATACAGAAACAAGTTAGTGCTAAATAATACATAAAACAAAGGATATATTTGGATAAGTAGCAATTTCTTAGTATGTCTGACCCTGGTTGATGTATGTAACCTGTGTTATATTTAAATTCACTACAAACCTGTGTACTATATCAAGGACGCTGTAGCAACTCTTGACAGCAGGTCCATGCAATGCACCATTTTTGTCCCCAATAATCACCCTCAATGCACGAGCATCATAGACTTGTCCAATGCCTACATGTTTCCTTTTCATCTGTTGATACATAATGTCAGTAAATAAATAAACAATCACATATAATAAAGTTACATAAGAAAAATCCTTTGGTTAGGTCAGCATAACTTCTCAAATTTATGATCATAATAGATGACACATCATGTTGACAAACAAATAATACACCAATGTGCATACTCCGAGCTAGTACTGTGGTACTACCTTACAGTACATGCTATAGAAGCTCTTGAGTCTACTTGACAAAGTCACTTCCATCCCAGGTATGTACCTGAACAAATCACATAATTCAAGGATGAGAATCTCATGCCCCTCGTAGGTTTAACATATGTACACAACTAGAGACAAATTCTTTCAGCAAATTACTAAGATCGGTCTGAACTTACGATGTCGATATAAGCAATTCTTGTTCAAGTTCTTCCTCACAAGCTGCTAAAGATGCTAAAGCAACAGCAGTGTCTTCAATAATCTTAGGTTTTGGTGATGCTTCAGAACTACTTTGGAGACTATTCAGGAAGTATGATCGTCTTTTCCGATCCAAAAAGAGGTCAAATGGCAATACAGCTTGCAATAGGTCCTGCAGGTAGAAAAGCACAAGATAATAAAATATCCAATTTCGTAAGTATATTGATCAACCTACCACTCAAGAAGGCTTTATTGCATTTGTTCAATACGTGTGATTCACTAAAGACCCAAACATTTGCATCTTACAATGAACTCACCTTCATATTTGGTTTTTCTTGGTTGCTCAGACTAAAAAAATCATGAGTAGAAGTTGTATGCACATCCTTCATTGAGGAAGGAAATCCACTTCTTATTGATGACCTTCTCGTACTTTTAGCTTTGTTGGTGGAATTCCACATTGAAGTAAGTTCAGATTGCATTTTCTTGAAAACTTGGGGCTGCATGAATTTGACAGAGAGATTGGACAATTAAATATAATGAAATGCACTGTACAAAGGTATAGGAAGTAAATTGGTAAAAACCAAGGCAAAAAGGTAAAACAATAAAATGACTGTGGCCACAAAATTGGGACACAACCAACAAAATGAAGAGGATCAGAACAACATTGTATGTCTGTATGCCTTGCATAAACACATGCAATGGTCGTCTATAAACCTTTTGAAAGCATTGATATGTTGACCTAATTCCTCACTAAAGTTATATAGTACACAAATTTTTTAACAATGCAAAAGATCTGGTTGGTCACACCAATTCATACATTGCAGAATAGCTACACATACCAAACAAATATGTTTGAAAAAACATACATTAATTTACCAAAGAAAAATGTAATGTTCACTAACCATGACAAATAACATAGTTTCCCCTAAAAATAGAAAAAATGTATTATAATAACAACGATATGACATAAAGCCATCAGGTAATCAAATAACAAACGAAGATATGCAAGCACAATAGCCAATGAGAATATCAAAACAGTGTGTCTTGCTGTAGACAAAAATGTGTATGAGTAGTTTTGAACTGAGCAAGAAATAGCACTTTCGTAGGCAATATATGCCAGAATAAAAACCTGAAGGACAGCAAAGCATAAATCTTCTAGTTCGGATTTCAAAGCCCAGACACCCAATCGAGAAGCAAGTGAGCACCATATAGCCAATGTTTCTTGGGCAACAGCTTCAGCTTTGCGAATGGGAAGAGCATAGCTGAAAAAATATATTCAGTAAGGTACAAAATATAAATAGTCCAGTAACCATTTGAAAGCACCACAATGTTAAAAGGGGCATTGCAGTAATAAACATGTTCAGGTTCAGATAGAATTGGACTGTCTTATGATGTTAGGGCATGTAAATGATTCAAAATGGGTACTGTTTCTGAATTAAAGGGAAAACATAGTAAATTCAGATAGCCGTGAAACAGAGTAGGATAGTTTATATGGGGCTGCAAAGGAATAAAACCAGCAGAGCAAACTACATAGTGATAAGAAGCTTAAAAGGACACACATGGTTTGCATATTGTGCAAGCGATCTGCCAGTTTGATGAGCACCACACGAGGATCATCAACCATCCCCAATAACATAACACGCAGATTGTTTGCCTGACTGACAACAGGAGGATAATCAATTCTGTGGTGTTCTGAAAACAGCATTATATGCCTTTTCTGGCAACTGAAAAGAAATTACGAAATACACGCCAATAAATGCTTGGGAACTCATTTACAAAATCATGGGAAAAGATTGAAGACATTAACAGTCTTTAATTCAATATCACCTTACGAGTGTAAAGATTATAATGTGCTAAAGACTACAGGAAAGAAGCATACTTCTTGTGAAGTAAGAGTACTTCCACCAGTGTTTTTTTGTCGATGCCTGCGCAGTAGCTGTAATGCACAGATGATACCAATAAATAGCATGATTGCATGAAAATGTCAAATGTAAGAAAGTAAAACTGCCAGAAAAGTGTTCTACAATGTAGTAGTGATGTATAGGCTAACAGGATATGATGAGCTACATTATGCAAGAAGTAAACAAAGTGGTGTAAATATGACAAAAAAACATAAGTTGCTTTAGTCTAATGGCGTATGTTTGGCTGTTTGCAATGATTGGCAAAAAATGTTGCAACAATCATGTATTCATGTTGAGCTAGAGTGGGACGTGTCTCCCATGATATATTCCATCCAAAATTATGGGGCAAAATCAGCTAGCACTGCTGAATCAATGTCAGCACTCAGTAGATATTTTTCCAGATGTATACATCACCTGATTTATGTAGCTTAATTTTGAAACACCAGATACCAAACTAGCAACATCATCCCCAAACTGCTCTTCTATGCTCTTCAAGTTCTCAGTTGTATCATCAATAACATCATGAAGAATGCCAGCAACAACTGTGTTAATTACCTACATGAGATGCAATGGTGGGATTGGGGAAGCCATTACAAAAGAAACAATTAACTAAAGCCTGTGTGAAAAATGTGAAGCAACACGCACATAGAAAAAACAGAAGGTCAGGAAAGCAATACCCTTTCTCCAGTCGACGGGACCAAGGCAGATAAGATTTTCCCAGTATGTATGCAGTGTGAGACATATGGATCTCCTGTTTTCCTAAATTGCCCAAGGTGGGCAGTACTTGCAAATACAATGGCTTTCTGAACCTGTATAACAACATTGAGAATATCAAACTGGAGAGTGAAAATGAAAATGTTCAGCTGAAGAAATACGTATTGAGAATGTATATTTTTATTACACCGTATC
>KE372674.1:457951-470162 GCA_000418225.1 Zizania latifolia
AATATTTTATTTAGTAATGCATTATGTTTAAACACAGTTTGATCCGACGGCTAGAATTGAGCGCGGAGAATCACATAGCTAGAAGAAACGCCTGATTTTCTATTCTAGATTGGACGTCTAAACCGCAGTACTCTCCAATTATTTACTGCTCGTCTCTTCCGCCAACCCATGTATTCGGAACAGAGCAGCGGGAATAAGTTTCCACGCATAGCGGTGCCCGGTAGGAGGCGGCGGCTGCTTGGCTCGACTCTTCCGCGCAATCGTCGCCGTCGCGGCACTCGTCTCGGCGCCTCGGCGTGTGCTCGTGCGCGCGGTCTCCGGTCTCCAACCCCAGCACCGCGCACGTGCCACGGCGGATGCAAGTGTTTGTTGGTAACCACATCTGCTTACTTTTTTCTGTCTCTCTTTCTGTTTGGGCAGAAACGTGGGGGTTCCCTTGGCACAGGTGCACAGCCGCACAGGGAAGTGGACTGAACTGGTGGGCGGTGGCTATGGCGCGATGCCACGCTGGAGTTCAGAGCCTGCCACGTCGCTGTCCATGGGTTATGGGTAGGTGATAGTAAAGAGAGGAGACGCATGCATTCGCAGAAAAAAATTTGGGGTCAAACTTCTCGCTGGATATACATGATGATATGAAAGAGATACGATCCGTTTGAACGCTGTCCTTTATGTCTTTGGATAATTCTACTTGCTCGATTTCTTATATTGATCACTTTGTATTTATGTATAAAAATTAGGAAAATAATTTAAATGATTTTGTTGTCTCGACTTATTTATTCTGATTTTAAAAATGAATTATTTATTCATGAGAGTAGTAATGTTTAAAAACAAGAAAGAGTTGATGATGTTAATAGAGTTTTATCTTTTTCGCGCTCAGCTTGATGGGCTGAAATTGTTCCGTCAGGGTAACAGTCGACGAAGATATTAGCTAGGGACAAATGTTAATGGTCCTGAGATGATATTACAAAACGTTTTTGCATGGTTTGACAGTCCCATTAAGGCAGATAAACTGTATGAATTTTTTTAGACGAAAGACACTAGGCATAGTTTTTTATTGAAAGCAGATAACAGTGCTGGGGACACAGCTTACTTGGCAACATCACAGCTATCATCAAACGTTTGCCGACAACTAGGTCGTCACACACAGCTCTGAATGATAATCACATCTCTGAACTGCACTGAAGTCATGCATTTAGATTTACCTACCAGTCAGCACCTACTGCTAGGGGAAAAAGACGGAAGGAGCTCACACTTGCTCCTTTGATTTCGAAAGAAAAATAACCAGCACGTGTAACAGGGGATGTAGGAAGCTAGCTTCGCAAAAGTCGTCACGATTTGTGCAGATCAATCCTGCAGTGAAGTTCTGAATCTTGGGAAAGATAGGCATGCCATTCTAATGCACTCTAAAACCTCGTTGCTCGGATTATGCATCCGGATAATTTTGATTTGGAGACTGCCTATAAGTAACTAATTTAACCCTTCGATGCAAGGGGATCAAGCGTTGGGATTCAATGCACAATAAAATTACTTTAAAAAAGAGATGCTAACTGCAACAGCTGATCCACGATTTTGTACTGCGTCAAAATTTTCAACGCTCTTAGTAACAAAGCATCAAGTTAATTGTGAATTTGTGATGACGTTGATGAAGTTGGTGAAGGGGAAAAAGTCAAAGAGTTCATGTACAATGGTCTACTGGACTCCTATATGGACAGCCTGAAAAATTGGAGAAAAATGGAAAAGTTGCAAAACGCTGGTCATATCAAGTTACCTACCATTCTTGTTCTTGTGCTTAGAATGTTCTCCATGGGAACAAAGAACACGTGCCACAAGGAATTATATAATGATTGTGTACAACAGAACAAGGGTGAAAATTGGTTTTTGTGAACGCAAAATTCCTGGTCTTCTCTTGTAATTAAGAGATTACACACATGCAAATTAAGGATAACCTTCGCATTTTGACCACAGAACCATTCCTATTTTCTGGTGGTTGAGAGATTCTAACACCAGATGAAACTTATATAAAATTGATAAGAGGACTACAGATCTACAGTCACATGTAAACCAAGCCAGGTTCTTGACAATTTCCATCCCTTTTACTCTTTCAAGTTATTCTTTTCTCAGTTACCAACATCTTACATGAAGAAAAATCTTCATCGTGTTTGGAAATTGCTTGAAGCAATTACAGAACATGCAGACATGTATGTATGTGGTTATCTAATTTCTATCTTGATAAACTAGTCTTACCTCTGCCAATGGGTTGGTACAACTAATATCTGAAGTTTCTCTTACTAAGATCCAGCTGCACCTAAAATCTTCCCAAACTGATCTGATCTGTTTGAATTTGACCCAAGATATCCTGCATGAAAAAGTTGGTGAATAAGTAGGTGAATTAAGTGTTAACCATAAACCGGCATGAACTGAACATCAAGAAGCGAAAAATAGAGGGAGATGACAAATTGACAAACACGCCATAGCTTTCAACAACTTCACAATTTATAGAACACAAACGTACGGCTCACCTACTGCATGCTTGAACGTCTTTCTGTCGAGTACTGCGCATATATCTTTTTATTATAGTTTCCAACAGAGAGATGGGACATGGCAGTGTGTTCATACTTACGTCAGGGTATTATACTGGAACCAAAACTTATGAAGCATAAAGGTATTCTGCATATCAACAAGAACTAAAGCATATGCTACAGTCACATGTGGCTTTTGAGTTCTTCTTACGCAACAAATTGAGGAACAAAGCATAAACATATAAATGCAGCCGCTTAGGGATGGCATCATGCATGGCAAATTGGCACCTAACGATAGGCTCCACGCAATGACACAAATTGCCGAAAGCAACCTTCCTGGTTTGTATACTACTACTCCGGTAGATTAAATAGTGGCTTCAGATATCAACTTGGCAGATTGTGACATGTGAACATTTGTCCTGCAGATCGATCCAATGCTTTTGATATCCAAAACCAAAAGATCCACAGATGCTAGACAATCAAGAAGTTGCACTAAATAATACTAACAATAAAAAAATTGACCACATACCATAAATTTATATGGAAATCGAGGATTTAATTTATTAGTCCACATAATAGTGAGCTGAAATAGTCCCCAAACCAAAGACCCTGGCACAAATCCGCGGCTCCCCGCAGCTGAATCTAAGGAGAGATCAAACCGACGGCAGAAGCACACTGCACGGCGCAGGCACAGCCCAGACAATCCTCACCTCCGGGCTCCAGCTCCAAGTCGGCAGCTCAAATGTCGTCGAACGAGCCCGAGCCCCCGCGCGCTGGCGCGGCGCGAAGCCGCGGCGGCGTTACGACCATTGAGCGGATCGGTGGCCGGCCGAGATGGCCGGAGGGGTTTGGAGTACTCGTCTCAATCTCCGCCGGCGCCGTCGGGAGTTACGCTGGGCTCAGCGAGTCAGCCGGCCCGTTTGGCGGTTTGCGTCCGTTAGCAACGCGGAGGCCTGGGCCGAAACGGATGCGGTGTTGATTAAGGCCCAGAGAAAAATTCTCGTGGCCGGTTTGAGAGCTGAACTGTTCATGTCAACTTCATTTTTGAAGACTACTTATTTTGAACTTGTGAAGATCATGTATCTTCCGAACAACGCCTCCAAATGGTCAATGTTGAGTACACCTAAGTGAAACTGACGCAACAATTGATTCATGTATTTCAACATTTTGTTTGTAGGCTGCACCAGGAGTAGGTTACCAACTCGAAGGAGGATCCGGGCCATTTTAAGAGAAGTCTGATTTACCATCTAAACATTTGAAAGTTGAGCTACTCTGATTCCTTGTCCTCTGATCTGATTCTCTGGTACAATTCAACAGCCTAATCGACCCGATGGGCTATGACCCAGCAAGAACGAATACTGGGCCATGAAAATTTCGGGCTCAAGGTGGTCCACACCGTTAGGCCCACAGGCTACTTCCTTATGAACAGTTTGATACGCTATAATCTTATGTTTAATCTACCCTACTATATAATTGACGAGTTGAGAGAGTGGACACATCACCCCTCTAGTAAATCTTAGCCCTTCATCTTTAATCATCTACCATCTAAAAAATCTCAGCCATTTATCTTTACTCTATTAAAAATAAAAATATTAAATCTCAGTCATTCCTTTCAGCGTCTCAGCAAAATTATAGGAGATTAGATCGATCTCCTTCCTCCCACATATTTCCATAATGATCAGTCAAGACTTTCCAGATTATCTAAAGTATTCCTTTTATAAGATGTATATCTTTTCACATAATAACTTTATATTTAAAGAACTTTCTTAGTGGATGGATATCTTTCCGTAAAATAACCTTTCATTTAAAGGACTTTCCTTAGTGGAGGGATATCTTTCCGAATAAAGATCTTTCATGTAAAGAACTTTTCTTAGTTAGCTGATATATTTTCCTCTAATGACTTTTCTCATATTGAAATCTTTCCTTTTCGGTTTAATCTCTTTCCATCTAATGTGAGTGTCATGATCAGAAGGTGCATTCTTTCTATATGGATGAGTTTCCGATTTCCACAGTACACTCTATAAAAGGGGAGACCCGACCCAAGCAGAACACACCCCTTCTTCCTGCTCGACAGTCCTACTCCCAAAACTATTCTGACCATTAGTTTTGCTGGAGGAACTTCGAAGGGCTGTCTAAGTACATTATAGATGTCATTCGGAGGGTCGATGCCATCTACCAATTGCTAGGAGATCTACACCAAACAAACAGAGAAGAACAACTACACTTTTCTCATGGTTTCTTCATTCCGGTTAGTTTAATGTCTTATTCCACATAAAGGGTAATCATGAATAGGCTAAGAATTAAGCTAAAGTTTATGATTTTCTAACAGATTGATCTCCTCCCGATCCCTCTTGTCGTATCACCGGCGCTGTCCCCTCTCCCTCCCTCACACTGCTCCCTGTCCAGCGCAAGGTCGCCACCCATGCAGACTGTAGACGTCAAATCATGCAGCATTTTTCTTGTGCTTTTATTTGATTGTTTGAGGATATGACAGTTTGATTTGTGCCTATAATTGTTCTTTGATGCTGTTACAATCTTTCTAACTACTAAATTAAAGTTCTAAAGAATTCAACTCCTAACTAATAATATAATTGCTTTTTGATTTTCACCGGTGTGTAGCACGGGTACAATACTAGTACGATGAGTATGTATTCGGTGAAAGATCTGAAAATATTGTTGTTTAAGCTTCTGTATATTTATTTATAGATTTTGCATCTGTTAACTTTTACGATCTAAAGTAAAAAATATTAGTTAAATAACTTCAAATTTTAAAAATAGTTGTAGCTACTAAATCTCCTATAACCCATGTATTGCAAGAGAGAACTATATTTTTATCAAAATTTTATGTACGCTCGCACTATGGAATATTAGATAAAATCTCCTATCACATTTTATGTACGCTCGCACTATATTTTCAGTTTCTTTTTCTTTTTTTGGCCCGTTTTATTTATTTCCAGTGGTTAATTTAGGTTTAATTTTAGAATTCCATCTTCCAGTTCATTCTTGTGTGCGCGCTGCGTGGGAGGGAGGATGCGCCGGCTGCCTCGCGCGACGCGCGTATGATTGCTTGCTGGATGGACGGACGCGCGCGCGCGCACGGCGAGCGAACGACAGCTAGCCACTAGCCACGCGCTTCAAAGGCTAAGATTTGGGCCCGGTTGATAGTCATCTTATCGATCAACCGATCAAGCGGTACGGTACATCGACCAGTCAATCGCGGACGTCGCGTCAGCTCGGACGAGCGCGCGTGACAGATCGAGGGGAGGCGGCCGGGACTCGTGCACGCGCGCGCGTACCGAGTGTTACACCGGCCAGCCGCGGCGGGACGCGACGCGACGCGACGCGACGAGATGAGATGCCATGCCAACCGCGTGGTCGGCATCGTGAGCTCTAGTAGCAGCTGCGCGCGCTCTACCCGTTGTCGCGCCCGCGCGTCCACCTGAGCTGTGGCGAAAAATCTGTACTGCAAGGGACGGCGCGGATCCCGCGGTGATCCTGACGAGACGCCCGACAGCGGTTCGAGCTGAGGGACGAGACTACGTGCAACCATGTCTTGCCATCCTTTCCCCCAAAAAAACAATAGATGTGGGACAGGTGCGGAAGTACGGGAACATGCGTGATGCATCGATGTCCCTCTGCTGCGTGTGCTGGACCGATCGAACAATCCCATCACTTGGTTACACGTTAAAAGGAACAAAGTGTTACTACTGATTCGATGAAAGAAACAAAATGCCACTATTATAATTTTTGCATGCGTTTTCCCTTTTTAACGTCCGTACGTTCGTCTTCCGTTGCGGCCGGACGGAGCCAATCAGACGCCTAGCTCGCCTCGCCTCCGGCCGTCCGTTGCCCCTTTCCAGGCTTTGTCAGTCACTGCACTACCACTCGATCGCCCCATGCCATGTATATATATTACAAAAATATAAATGTATATCGTTTAAAGAAACATGAGGTCATTATACTCGCTATGTCAAAAAATATAAAACGCATAAGTTTTATACATGGTTTTTCAACGTAAAACTTACCATTAATTTTTTCCATAATATATTGTCATCAAATATAAAATCAATATCATATATATGAAAATATTTCTATATATAAGTTCAACTGTATCATATGTGTTACACGTACAGAAAATACAATCTTTTAACTTAATTATACTATTAGTCAAAAGTTTTGAAAACTGACTTTTTTAAATACACTCATTATATTTTTAGGCTGATTGAGCTGTTGTTATAGCTAGATCATCGCTAGCTGGATGCACCTTGATGAACTCTGAATAATCAAGCTAATGGCAGGTAAAGAATAATTGATGCATTGCTCATTTTTGTAGATTGATTACGACACACTGCCAATCTACCATATCCGTAAACTAGGGGTGCACTCAGGTCGGATAGTACTTTTTGTGTATCATATTTTGTATTTTTCTTCAAATTCAAAACCAAATAGGGGTAGTGCCGGATATCAACACTTATTCTAGATCCTATCTCATATTTTTCTCTTAGAATCGGATATATATATATAAATAAAATAGATATATCTATTAAACATAAAAATGCAATTAGAGTGTGAAAAAACTATTAGAAGATGCATCAAGGAAAAATATGTAATATTATTCGTGGGCCCATAAACAGAGATCAACTAATTCTTTATTATATTTATAAGTGAAATCATTATAAATTTTATTGTATATTATATATATATATATATTATATGGATGAATACATCTCATTTTATATCATAACCTATACTTATTTAGCAATTTGAATTTTAACATAAATAGTAGTATCAAACATCCATATACTCTTTGAACATAAATAGTATTGAATATGCATATATGTATATTTTTCGTACAAGTGTCGGGTAAGAGTCTAAGAGAGACGGACGGGTCGTTTGCATCCCTACTGCTAGCTAGCAAGCTGCTTGCACCAGGCCGAAGCTAGGAGAAAAAAAATCGTAGAAAGCATATATATATGAGTGGTCTTTAGTGTCCGCTTGCTTTTGTTTGACTAGACTGCATCTGGGCGCAAAGCGAAAGGGACGTATCAGCTGGCGCTACTGTGAGCAGCAGGGAACGGCCACAATTAGCTGAACTGCACGGTCGGCCCACTATTAAAAAAGGTTTTTTTATTCACCTTTCCTTTATAGGCTGTTAAAAAACTGTATACAGAAGAAGGAGACTGAATATTAACTTAACAAAAATGTTTATTTTTATATGTAGTTGGTTCAAAAGACGATTATAGACAATCCATTAAAGAAACAAATATAGAAATACTACTTATTTTCACAGGCTTTATACGTAGTGAATTGTGTACAATACCTGTCTATTAAAATGTATTTTGTAAGAGTTCGCTGGCCGGTCTGATTGTAGTTGGGGAGACACGATCATATATGAACGCGCATGTCGATTTCCATTTCCTCCCTATTTGATGAGCGTTTTTGTGGCCACAGTGAATAGTTAGCCGGAGATGCACATATTGACATGGAAATTCTGAAATTCCCCCACCCCACCGCATGCAAGAAAAAGTACACCAAACATACTGCACACACAAGTGCATGCACAAACCTGTGATCGTAAAACGGAAAAACAGAACATGCCTATTTTTATTCGTAAATTGCTAGTTTTTAAAAACAAATAGCTGGGGTTGTAGTTTATCAATTAATTATATATTTTGATTATAAATCTAACCATACCATTGATATGCTATACGTACGGGGTAATTTAGAAATTATCGCTGGTCAAAGCCTTGTCGTTCCAAGTAAAAACCTGACAACCTATTCATGAACAGGGCAAACCCTGTTAACACATCGATCGACTAGCTTGTTGCGTACTCGCTGTGAATTTTGCAATCTATACTACATCCGTACAGAAATACAAGTTATATATATTTTTTGTACGGTATTCAACATAAAATTTTGACCATTAATTTTTTACAATATGTCATCAACAGCTATAATATTAATATTAAATGGCAATATTTCTATATTCAAATTCAACTATATGATATGAATATGAATAAAAGATATACACTTTTATTAGTACAAGTTAAAAAACAACCTTTTCAAATTACATTCTTGTGCGCACCGTACGAGCTTTCGCATGTTGCGTTATCGCATGCGTGGGCTTCTGTTTCTTATACATAAATACACGTACACGTACACACACGACGCACGCATGTATATCTGGCACGCGCCTCCCACGATTTTACTGTACGTTTACGGTCAAGGTTGGCGCCTTTTGGCGGGGTACGTATTCAAAACCGGGAGGCCCCATATGTCACTATGGCCGGATGGAAGAAGGTAATAACTCATGTCGGCCGTGCAGAACAACTGAACAAGTGCCATGGCCAGCGGCTAGCTCTGCTTAGCTAGACAAACCCATGCGTCGCATGCATGCGTCCCAGTTCAGATTGGAGTTTGGACTGTACTACGCAAGAGCAGACTAGCTCTAGCTAGGAGCCCTAGGTCACGTACACATATTTATAAATATATACAGCCGCGTGTGATGTGACCGGTCATATCGACACGCACGCACACATGTTAATTAACGTACAGGTACGTACGTACCGCATAGCATGCATGAACTCAACTGAACTGAACTGAACCGCTAGTGTACGTACGTATGAGGTATACACCTGTCATTCGTCTGTCTGCGCACGCATGCATGCATGTAGCGTGTAAGCCTTGTACGTGCTACTGTACACATGTACATGGTCACATGGATGCAGGGTGGTTGTGTGCATACGTGTATATAATTGCGTGGCATGTACAGCACAGTATCAGAGGGTGAGGGAGCAGGTGTGCTCCGGTGAGGAGCAGGGGCAGTGAATTAAATGTGTATTTTGCTCGCAGGAGACAAAACTATGTCCTATGGGGAGATCCAACGTATCCCCTTCTCATGCAAGCGATGCATGCAAGAAGCTAGCGGCAGAGCATTTGTTCTCTCACCTTTTTCCCTTCAGATTCTCAGAGGCTCAGAGCACAGCCAGTGGTGCACTGTTCTGCCCACTGAGGAGTGAGGAGTGAGGAGTGAGGACAGAAGCAAGGGCGGGGAGAGAAGAGAGGCGTTTACTTGAGGTCACATCTTGTGCACTTCACCTAAAACAGTTGCAACCTAAGCTTTCAACACTCCAGCAGGCAGCAGCCAGCTTTCTGTCACATCTTCAAGTACATGTCTTTATATACATCTAGTATTTGTTTCTCCAACAGCATAGAATATACTAATGTTCTGTTAAATAGCAATGAAAACTGCAAGAAACAAACAAACAATCACAGGAGGGAGAGAAGGAGAGAGAGAAGGAGAGAGAGGCCCACCATTTGATGTACTCATCAGTCATCACCCACCATTTGATGTACTCATCACCAACCTTCCTACCTAAAACCAGCTGAAAGAAAAGCAAGAAACACTTACATCTAAATTATGTGGAACAAAATGGAAACCTGTAACACAGCAGAAAGAAGCTAGAAACATAAAAAACCCTCACTTTTTTGCTTAATTTTGTTGCTGTTATCGTCTTTAAGCTTGTTATTACCTAAGACTCTAGACAGATCATGCTGTTTGCATGCATTTGCATATATATGCATAAATGCTTCGCCTTTGTCTCAAAGTGATTAGTGTCATAAACCTCCCTCCCCTTGCATAAATGAGCTCCCAGCTGTAGTAACAGCAGTGGTAGACCAATCCAGTATGTACACTGGATCCAACTCCTTGCTGCCTATTGATTTCTCCTTGTCAGCAGGGTCACCACCTGGTGGCTTGGTCGCCATGTACTCCTTGGAGAAGATCAGGCTCATGGGATCTGGCTCCAACTCCGCAAGGTCGGCGAAGAAGTCGTCATGGTGGCCAGCTGCCTCCGGTATCATCGGCCTGTAGCTCTGGCTGAACATCTGCTGCATGAGATCACTGTGGTCTACCGCGACTGAATCAACATTCCCGGCCATGAAGTTCTGTTTCGCCAATATCTCCGACGTCCCAACCATGGCGGCCGCCTCCTCTTTTACAGTCATAGTTGGGGCAGTAGTATTAGTACCGGCACCACCTGTAGTGGTTTCCATGGTGGCCGTCGTGCTCGTGGATGCGGCGGCGGCTTGATCGTTCTGTTCCGGTTTGACGGTTGGCTTCTGGTAACCGTGCGAGGAGTTGTTCTTGGAAGCTGCTGACGAGTTGCTGCTGCCGCTGTTCTTGGCATGGTGAGCCCGTGTCGAGCCGGCGAGCGCGTTGCGCTGCGTCGGCCAAGGGTGGTTGTGCTCCGACGTGTAGGTGATGACGAGCATGTTGGGGTCGGTCCTGCTGCGCTCCACCTGCTTGCGTGCCGAGCATCCTTTCGAGCTACTGCATCTGTAGTATCCTCTGAAGATCAAAACGAACATCGTACACAATTAACAACTTCAGATATAGGAGTCACTACCGGAAGCTAGTGTGTGCATGCATCGATTCTTTTGTTATAAAGATATAGATATTACAGCTCTCTATAATAATGTACACCTTCATTTAAAAACAAAACATATCTGACCCCTATAATTTGCATATATATGCAGGTTTATTTATTATATTGAAGCTACTTATTAATTTTTTATATTACAAAAAATCATATGACATAACGTACACGAAAGATTATCTGTAGCGGGCGCGCGCGCACACATATACTTCATATGCACATTTTTAATTCATCTGTAGGACTAATATTTGTCACGAACATTTAGTACTAGCGTACGTATAAACCTATGTAATCACACACATTTGCATTCCTTGCGTGAAATTAAAAGAAAATATAATAGTTGAAGCTTGCATATGAATTTTTTAAAATCTTTGGCAAACCAATATTAATCAGTTTTAAACATAAATTTGACAAATTCTCACCATCCATTTCAAATGGGATTTGTGCCACCTAGGCATTAGGCATTAGCTAGATGTCTAGGCTAGCTGAAGGCTTCCATCACCTATCAGTCAGTATTTAGGTCGTTGCTCATATACGGAAATGATATTTTTAAGACCCTGACGAAAATAATGTTATTGCTATATTGAATTAATGTAAATGGAATTTTAGAACACTTTATTTTGAAATTTTCAAAAATAAATGATAATTTTAATACTAACTGATTAACAAACTTATGTTTCATGGGAATATATAACATAACGATTAAATATTGTGAAGACCAATTTAATCGTGGCCAAATTAAGGGAATTATCAACATATATAATCGACCTCATACAAATAAGGCATCAACCAAAACTAAGTAGTTGACATTAACTTTTTTTAGTTTTAAGCAAAATGGAACTTAACTTCGATCATTCCTATCTATTTTTTATGAAAGAACAAACTACATTTGGCGAAAAGAGAATACAAAAACATGTACATATTGCAAGTATCAAGAAAAAATAATAGTGCAAAAACAACAACATAGGTTAGTTTAAGTCTAACTTAAAACACACACCCATATATTATTCAATGGATTCTTACTTAACAATTAATGGGAAACTAGATAATTTGCAAGTTGGAATGCCATATTCCAAGATGTATGTTTTAATTTATTCCTAATGAGAGAGTTCGTTGTTAGTTTTAGAGTGGACAAAATTTCTCATAGAAAATTTCTAAAAATAAAAACTTCACATAGTGTGAAACATCATAGTTATTAGCTAACATTGTAGTGAGGCAAATTCCATATTTATAGTATGCATAAAAATTGAATAA
>KE372674.1:486929-498432 GCA_000418225.1 Zizania latifolia
ACATGATACAGACAGTAGATTTGAATCGAATGACTGAGATGCGTTGCACGGGCAATCGGACGGCGAAGGCGTACGTCCAGAGATCAGCACTCGGTAGGATGTCAAAACGCTAGTCTTCTCCTTAACAAATACATGAACATTGGTAAGCACGAGTACGGTTCGGCGGAAACTGAATCTCCAAGGAAGATTCTAAGATTCCTTGTACGTCAAAGCACAAGAGATCCCCAAATGGTAGACACCAGCAGACCAATCAAGCGTGCAACCAAACTAACAAACGAAAGTGTGAATAAAATGCAATTTGTATAGGCAACGAATCGAGGTTTCACACAACAGATCGATCGGACCAAAAATAACGCTATAATAGTATTCCTGTAAAAAAATAACACTAGATCAAGATATACTTTGAAAGAGAACATTTCCATCAATACATAACATACAAATATCGACATGTACTTATATGTATGCACAGAACTGCAGCACAATCAGATAGCACTGGACGACTTTTGTCATATTTCTTCCATGGCCCACTTCACTTGTGCCCTCTGAAATACATGTATACTTTCTGCATGCACCAAAAACCAGAATATCAAAAGATTAGATATGAAACCACCAAGTTTCGTTGTACATGGGTTGATAAAGTTTAAAAAGTAAGGATACACAACACCATGTACAAGGATTTGATACACTCCTTCAATCATTCATTTTTTTACTGATATTAATGTGTTTATGTGACACGTTCCTTCAATATTTTCATGTTTTTACTGTAAGACAAATGAATATCGCATCCACAAAAGGTTGGTCAACTGATCGTTAAATAAAGCTACAATCATAAATGTAAAGGAAATTTCACTTTTGTAGAAATCATATGTAGAAATGAACAGCTAGAAGACAGGAGTGATGAAAAATAATAGTAAATACAAAAGGTTTAAGAAATTTGCCATCACACATAGAGAAACTAACATAATTATGTGAATAATTCAACCAAGTTCGATGTCCTCAATATACGCACATTCACTCAAAATATATAATTAACAAATGTCTTCCATGAGTGAAGATAAATATTTACTCATCACCCATTGGGATATAATATCTAGAGATGACTAAAAGGATTGTGCTAACACCAAGAAACTTGACAAATCAAATTCAAACTCATACTCTCATAGGAGGGAATGGATGCTATGATAAAGCAGATTGAGTGACAGACCTGAACAACCCAAATGCTCACAAGTGTCTCCAAGCAAAACAAGGCAAATCCAACAAAGTAGAAGATCTGAAATAACAGAAAGTTTATCTCAAATCACATACATATACTCAAAGTGGACCTTGAAAAGTCGTAATAAAATATTTTGTAGACTATATGAGTAGAGAAATGGCAGCATAGAACACGAACAGTTGCTCATTCTGACATATAGAATCTACGGAACTACTCACCCCGACAATTGCATGATCAGAGAAGGTGTCTATTGCTGCCAGTATACCCCTGATGACAAATAAAACATGTTACATCATATCAGATAAACAAATCCACTATTATTAAAATTTTTGTCAAAGTAGCAGTGGTTCATCATATTGAAAGTTCTCAATAGCAATTACTCCAATATAAGTATGTATTGTAAGGCAGCTTACGTTAATGACTTTCCACGAAATATAACTGGTGGAGCGATGGCAGCAAATACACAAAAGGCAATGTGAATCTACACCAAAACAAAGGTAGAAAACAATTTAATCAGGATTTGTAACAGAAATAACATATTTCAATATGATCAAGGTCATACCATGTAGCAAAGGAAAAACCATCCAAAGCTGAACGCGCTATCAGTTCTGTTCAACATGTGGACAGAGTATTAAAAATAGAGCCAATACTAGTAAGCATATAGTGGAAGTATTGGCAGTTAAGTTGAATTTAAACACCATCTAGTTGAATTTGTTGTTCCCTATTTTACATCTTCTTTCTGATCATGATATAAGCATTGTCTGCTGTTTATTAAAAATGCTATGCGTGTTAGACTGCCAGGAAGTGGAATACTGAAATCCATTCATTGACATATGGATAGGCACAAACTGTAGTAGATTATTCCATGTTGATAGTAGGAAACAGTAACTATTAGAGGCATACCTCATTGCTCGGTACAGAGGCCTATACCACATCAAGTATGACAGAGGAATTCCAAGCATACCATAGATAGTAGCCAGGAAAAAAAGTTTGGAGTCTGCAATAGTAATTACAAAATTTAGTGATGTACAGTAGTAGAAGACCATAGAGGTGCAATAAAAACTAGCACATGTCGGTATGCAATCAACAATTCAAGAATATTGCACGATACACATGTGAAGGCGCAAGTTTGCAGGGGCATTGTACATGGAGTGAAAAAAACTAGCGAGAAAGAAGTGCTTAGCTCACCTCCTCCTCTGATCCAACAGACTATGACAGCAATGAAATTCCAGAAGAGACAAAGCACAATCCCTGTAAATTATTGTAACCCAAAACATTTTCCATAAGTATGAATAAAGCTATCTATCGAAAACAGTAAATAGGAACACCCTGCAATAGGGATAGTTATTATCAGAGGATGTTTTGGTGCACCAAGCCAGCTCGCGAACGCGAGATACTGCAACTTCTGTGCATTGGAGGGTATCTCATTGGCAATGTCGTGGTGGATAATTGGGAAGAATGGTGGCCAGTTCTTGTCCTCCATGGGCACCCCAGCTACATCGTCATCAAGGCAGTACAATGTGCAACATCAGTTCAAAATTTGGTAATAACGAGCAAATGAAAATCACTGAAGTAGGTCTAATGCATGTCTAAGCATACCACTCTTGAGAGCCTCCTCCCTCCTCTTGATGTCCTACACCGACCAAAATGAAAGAAAAACAGAAATACAGCTAACAATTTAGCATATCCTCGTCATTTAATAAATCAACGCTGAGGAGCAAAGGAATCAACACGATCCACGTACCGCCTCTCGCCTCTTGAGATCTGCCTCCCACTGCAACAGCTCCTTCCCCTTGTCCTTCGAATCCTGAAAAAAAAAAACGCATTAGATCAGGCACTCACTAAGCACACAGCGCGTGGAGATACTAAAAGTAGGCAAGCCTCTCTTACGCTCATGGTGTCGAGGGGTATGTTGACAGTGGAACCGCCCTTGCTGCCGCCGCTGCCGAACCCGAACGAGAACTGAGACTTGCCTCCGCCACCACTACCGCCGCCGCCGCCACGTGCTCCACCTTGCCCTCCATTCTACAGGACACCAACCCACACCTCATTAGCGCCGGCCACAGAAACACCACTTCACCCGAGCGGGGAGATCCAGCCCGAGATCTGCCGCGCCGCTGGAAGCAGAGGGCACCGAGAAGAGAGAGCGGGTAGTCAATTACTTACGGTGAAGGGGTTCTCATCGGCGCCCTCGTCGAAGGGGTTGGGGTCGTGGTGCATGGTGCCTCGCGGCCTCGCCGGCCCGGATTCGCTAGGGCGGCGCGCCGGCGACTCGGAGAACGGAATGGAATTTTTTTTGGTGAGGAATCGGTGGGCTGGGCGCTGGCGCTGCTGGTGTTGGTGGCGAGTGCGGTGGGTGTCGCCGAGCGGGCGCGGTGGGGTGACCGACCAACCGACTACTTCAGCTCAGGTCGCGTCCGGTTCAAGTCAAGTCGTCCATTTTTTTTTAAAAAAAAAAGAACACACAAAATATGAAAATAATTTGCTGGTTAATAAGTCCCTGACATGTGGGTCCGAGGATTTCGTTATGATATACTCCTCTATTCCTCTTGTTAATTTTTTCCCCCACAGCGAGAAAAGCTCGTTCCAGCTTTAGCTCCGAGGCACCGAGCCCGAGCGGAAGCCGCGGAGACGATGGTCGGAATCTTCTCCAGGTTCTCCTCCGCCGGCGCCCACCGCCGCGCCAAGAGCGCCGTCGTGAGCTCCGTCTCCCCTGCTTGTTCTTTCTATTATATTAGGCCCATTTGTGTTTCTGTTTTTTTGGGTAGTTTTAATTCCCCGAGGAGAGATCTATCTGCTTGTAGATGCCATAGCTGAAGACTAGGATATTGTCAGCTCAGCGAGGTTGTCGAAGTCTTCGATCGGGCTGGGTTTGATTTGATCTCTTAATCGCTTATATGGGTAGATGGTGTTTTCCACTCTTTTGCTCTTCGAATTCCACAAATTAGGATTACGTTAGCTAGGATGTTTGCTTTTAGATGATATTTGTTTGGTTGGATTCAAGTGAAATCTCTCACTGTTGGATGCTTTCTTTGGATTAGTCAGCCAAGAACCGACTGCCTAGTTGCTGCCCGGAAATTGGAGAAAGTTGAGAGCTTTTGTTGGCTCATAGAGTCATAGTTGTTTAGTTGTTTATGAGAAATTCTTTTGATTTGACAATACTAAGAACTAGACGCAGTTTCTGACAAATTTGCACAACACTAACAATACTGTGCTGCTTAAGTCTTGGCCCACCGCTGCAATGAATCAACAATTGTGGGAACCGAAATAGTTACTGAATTGGAGATTCCCGTTTTGGTGATACTGGAGGTTGTGGAGACATTGGCGCCCAACATGAACAGTGGAGAGTCTGGTTCAGAAGCTGCTCCTGCAGATAGTCCGCATGGCATTGAGGTCGGCGTCGAGTTCAAGCCGGTGGAGCACCCAGTGGAACCTGTCAACCTTGATCAGCCTGTGAAATGTCCACTTCCTGAACCATCTATACTGCATGTAAGCCATTCAATCGTTGTTTATGGAAAACTTGCATTACTGCTTTGTATTATTTAGTTCAGTACAAGTAGCAAGAAACACAAGAATATCCGCATCACCTACAGTCCTACACGTCCTACACACAAGAGAACCATTCCATTCAACCTATGTAGTGGAAAATTCAGTGCTACAGTAGCAACAATATGCCATGAGTTCAAGGTTTGTTCAGTGTCTACTTCCCTAGCACCCGGACATACAAGCCTACATTTCCTTATTATTGGTTGTATTGATTGATGGGTACTAGGATGGGAGGATATGGAAAGAAAGGATTTCTACAGCGGGTGCAAGGGCGATGACAGACTTGCCAGTCGTAAAGGAAGGATCGCAGCTTGAGTCCGACAGCAGTGGAGCAAGGTCGCGATCCTCGGTACAGAAGCGTGCCATATTACCTTCGGTAAGTGCCCCTGAGAATAACATCCTAGCTCTGATTGATGAGTGTGACGTGCCTGAGAGACAGCGTCCTGCAGAATGAGCTTCAGTTGGTGTTGCTACCTGGTATTTTGCCTCCTGCTGTTGGTTGTGCATTACCGGTTTACCCTGTATTATGTCAAATGCCACGAGATGAATACAAATACAGCAATATCAAGTCTGAATCTGGAACTACAACAGATTTTTATGTGAAATGTTTCTACAGATAGGGGTAAAAATCAATTTGTGCTTTGTAGTACATCCGTTGCATTTGTTAAAGACGACAAATGTTATTACAGACTCACTTATATGCTTGATGTGACTTTGTGTAACTGCTACGCATTGTTGGTAATCTTGCCTTTGCCTCTGTTTGGCCCTGCTACTCGTCAAACTTCCAAACCAAAGTACAGTCACATACTGGTCTGGGTACCAATACTTTCAGTTGAATCCTCTGTGTATGCAATGTGTAACAAAGAAAATAAGAAATCCGTGCAAATTTTCTGAGGAGGCTGGTGACTTTTCTCTCGTTCTCTTCCCTGAAAAATCCCTCGCAGAATAGGGGACTCGGCTCTGACAAACAGAGGAGGACGAGCTCGTTGCACGCCGTGACACACGCAGTTTCGACGTAGACAGGCAGATCAGTATTTCCAATATTCCACATCCTTGTACATTGCACTCATTCAGAACACCGAGCCCAAAAGTTACGGCCGTTATCAATGACTATGACGTTTATAAATATGATCACTGAAGGAAAATTATGTGCGCAAAATTAGAGCTGATCAACGGTTTCGTCCACCGAACTGCTGTTGATCATCCGCCAGCACCAAAAATTCCCATGGAAGGGTCAGGATTGCAGCAAAAGAATAAATCACCTGCTCGTTCAGGCAATCTCACCAGAAAGAATAAAACATTGTAAGCCTACAGTAAGAGAGGCACGCGAAAAGAGGCTTCCTAAGAATTCTTCTGCTCATGACCAGCAAGTTTTCTCCTCTGCTGGTGCTCAGCGACCTTGTAGTCTACAACCTCACGGAACAGCCCTGGGGTCAGCACACAGTCCTTACTTCCGTACACGGCAGCCTGCACGCCTGCCATCAGCTTTGCGATCTCTCTTCCAGAGAAACCCTCAGTTTTCGCAGCCGCCTCACGTATCAAGTCATCTGTGATGCCCTTCACCTCTATTTTCTGAGGCTGGCGGCGGAAGAACCTGAGCCAGCTCTTTTCATGCTTTTCACCTGCTTTCATTATGTATTTGTCCAGATATAGTTTAAGAAGCTTGGATCGCTCATCTTCCCCAGGCAAGGGAAACTCAAGGACCTCATCAATACGATCAGCAACAGCAGAGTCAAGGTCACCAGGCCTGTTAGTCGCAAGGGCAAGGACGATGTCCTTAGATTGGTCACCTGTGCGGAAAAGGAGAGCATTCAGGGCACTCCTTTGAGCTTCACTCATATATGTTTTGTTTCGTCTGCAAGACAAAAGAAAGTACTCTGAAATGTCAACACTATTGTTTGAACATAGACAAAATGCCAATTAAGGAAAAAATTGAAAACAGGATTATACTGTATGTCAACATGGGAAGAAATTACAGTACAGTTTTAGATCACTAGAAAGCTGAACCCAGCACGGCACTCTCTTGTGAAATAAGTGCTCTTAGCCAAAGGAGTAATGTTCTTCAAATATTTAAGCTATAATAATTGTCTTCCATCCAAATAGATTATCGTCATAAATAATTCCTATGATTGATCAGGTATGAGTGGCCAGAAAAAACAAAGAAAATGGCATGGCTCTCTTGACCTGCTAACCAGTATTTTCCAAGTGGACTTATGAGATTTGAGGATAAAGAAATGCAAGGGAAAAAGGTCACTTTTAATAACTCCAATGTTATCTGCTGCACTCAACTGTCAGCTGGTTAATTTTGGAGTTTAGACTCTGACTGTACCAGGCATTTTCAACATAGCTATGCCATGAATGGAGGTTTTGGGTATGATAGTAGGAATCAGGAGGGAGAGGAAGTCTTGGACTTTGCTATAGTTTTTGACCTAACAATAGCTAACACTTTCTTTAGAAAGAGACAGTCCCATTTAGTGACCTTTAGGACATGTTTGTTTCAGCTTGAGATTATAGTAATCCAGCTTATTTTCATAAGCTAGAATAAACATATCAACTTATTATGCTAACTTATTATAATATAATATGTATATTATAATAATCCAATAAGCTAGTCTAACCCATCTTATTTCTATAAGCTATATTACTTTAATTCTAAGCTAAAACAAATAGGATCTTAGTAGTGGCCAACACTCTAGGCCAGATTGACTTTGTCCTAACAAGAAGAGAGGAAAGACAATCATGCTTGGATTGTAAGGTGATACATGGAGAGTGTATTGTTTCTCAACATAAGCTTGTGGTGGCCGATTTTCTCTATCAGGTGTGTGTCCGTAGGAATAAACAAGCCAAGATAGCAAGAACAAAGTGGTGGAAACTAAAAGGAGAGATAGCAGAGGTCTTGGAAAGAGTTATCGAAGAGGGCTCTTGGAAGAAAGAAGACGACACAAACAACATGTGGGAGACGATGGCAACCTGCATTCGGAAGGTGTCTTCAAAGGTGTTTGGAGTGACCAAAGGGAGAGAATGTGAATCTAAAGATACTTGGAGGTGGAACGACGACATCCAAAGAGCTATTAAGGAGAAAAAAAAGGTTATAGGCGCTTGTACCATGATAGGAGTGTGGACAACATAGAAAATTACAAGGTGGCAAAGAAGACCACAAATAGAGATGTGAGTCAGGCAAATGTCCGGGCTTACAAGGACCTTTACCAACGATTGAGTAAGATAGAAAAGGACATTGAATAGAGATTTGGCCTTGAATAGGAGTGCATGGAGAGAAGCTATTTGTGAGCTTGAACCTTGACTAATAGCTCCTGTTAAGTTTCAACTCTAGCCTACCCCAACTTGTTTGGGATTGAAAGGCTTTGTTGTTGATGATGAATGGGAAAATTGAGGATTTATCACTCAGGTGACATTTCATAATTTTCAACCTATTACCTCAATGACAAGTAGATCCACATGTCATTGAGATTTGAGAGATCAAATGGAAAATCTAAAGCATGCAACGAATGGAGTGACAAATCCTAAAAACAAAAACACACAAGAAAACAAACATCAAATCAGGTTCAATAATTAATTGATTGTGCAACTCATTTATATCAATCAAGTGTAAGTTTAGCATCTAAGAGGAGGATTCAAGTCCTTTCTGAAATGTTCAGATGTTGCAAATTCATATTGTTTCATGGATTCTCAAACAAGAAAAGTGGTCTGAAGATTAAATTGTCACTTACTCGCACAAGAAAGCATCAGCTTCATCAATGAAGAGGAGCAAACCTCTATTAGATTTCTTTGCCCAGTCAAACAACTGATGAATCTTGGTGACTGCTTGTGATCCCAATGGTGCAACATCTCCACCAGTCATTAGTGCATAATCTAATCCCTAGAAATGGTCATAATGTAAGTGAGGGTGAGCTAATAATATTCCAAATGTTTTCATTAGTGCTCACAGGAAATTGTCTTATATAACGTACAGATTTCAGAGCTAGTTCTCTTGCTGCCATTGTTTTTCCTGTGCCAGGCGGCCCATAGAAAAGCATGTTTCTAAAAGGAGCTTGATGAAGTTTCGTGTTGGCGGTAGCATTAGCAAGCTGCTTCACTCTATTCTGAAGAGAAGGATTCAGAATAACATCACCAAACCCATTCCCATCCTTCCCCAAGTTGCTGCCTTTATTCAGTTTGCTAGTCATCGTACTCATGGCACGTGAGAAGACACCAGACCAGGGATACTTCCCTCGTGATGACTCTCTAATCAGTGATGGCTGACCTAGAATACGATCAACATAGCCCCAGACAACTCTTGCACCCTCCCTGGAAGAAAATACATCAATTGATGTAAGAACGTCAAGTGCACAAATGAATGATAAGAAAGTGAAATTACAGATGACATTGTGAAGAAAAGAAAAAAGACATTTGATACTAGTATCTTCACCATTGCCCTGAAATATATAACTTAAAATGTTGAAAAAATGCTGAAATATATAACTTAAAATCTTGAAAAAATTGTTGTGGAAACTGGAAAGCATCCAAGGTAGATGAAATAAAGGGCAGTGGGTGAATAATAGGTTTAGCAATCGGTATCTTTGTGCATTTGAGATTTATAATCATTTTCATGGTCATTAATCTTAGAAGTTAAAATTGGATAAGAAAAAGGTGCAATTAACTTGCAAGCTCCAACTAGGTTGTGCCATTCTTTCATAGCTACTTTTGAATCAGTATGCCTGAAGCTCAAACATATATAGCAGTACAGCTTATGAATTATGAAATTTACCTTGTTGTATATATTCCAGCTGCAAGTGCTGTGGCACCTCCAACTGCTACAACTAGCTTATTTTGATCAGTTAATATTGTTCGCAGACCACCTGAAATATACCCAAGGAAAATATTACAGGACAATCAAACTTGTATATATCATAACAAGAGCATGCAAAGACGATTTAATTCACCATGCTAGATACTAAATAAATTAATTTTAGAGAGGACGAAAGTATCAAACCAGGATCCAAAGTACTATTGCCCTAGGATAGTAGGAGAGGCATGGTCTAAATAGTCTAAAATGAAAAGCCATCACTTCGGAGAGTTTTACCATATTATTCAAAATATATGATGCAAACTCGTGATAGCTTATAATGACTGCAGAAAAAAAGTCCAACAAATTCACAACATTGTTAGAAAAAGCATATGAAAATGTCACTTGGCAAAAGACATACCTCCTATATGCTCGAAGGTTGTATTTATTGCTTGGACCCATTTATCCTTCTCAGCCTTTGCCTCTTCCAAAAGCAAGCGCCTTTTAACATCTTCAGATAGTTTTGCTTCAAGTGCTCTCCCCTCTGCCTCTGCCAGGGCCTTATGTAACATATTGTCCTTATCTATAGCTGCCTTTTCTCTATCAGTCTTCCTTCGTTGTTCCTGAATTTCCTCCTCAATCGCACGTCTGATCTGCTCTTGTTTAATCGCCGATTCCTCTTGCATCTTCACAAGCTCCTGGTTTCTCACCCTCTGGGCCTCATGTTCCGCCTGCATTCTCTTCCTTGCTAGCTCGTCCTCATATCGAGCTATCTGTGATTTTATTTGAGCCCGCTGTTGCTCAAGTTTTTTTCTCTCGTCATAATCGACGCGTGTCTTCTCCTGCAGAATGCTTTGTGTTAAATAACAAAAGTAAGTCCTAATTTGTGACTTCACAGATAGAATTTCCCTGGATGTGTGATAACACAACAAACTACATAAACAAGTTAATAATATGCAATAATGAATGCCAATGTAGCCACACAAGCAGCACAACTATACAGTTCAGCAAGTAAACATATATGGCATCGTCAGCGTGATCTAGAATATTTGCTGCATGTCATAAAACAAATGTACACTGAAACTTATTCCTCTTAGGGAATTAGTTTTGACAGTTAATTAGAATAGCCAAACTTAAACATCACCCTTAAACACAAAAAACTCCATACCAACTACTGAAAACAAGTGAACACATGAATAAAAGGTAGCATGTTCATTCTTACACTTATATTGGCAAATATTTAACAGACTATAGGTAATATTTAGTCATACCGGTCAGAGTTTAATGTGAAATTCTGACCATAAGAGCACAAAATATAATACACACACTCTCTCTCTCTCTCTCTCTGTGTGGCTATGGTTGTGATGTTGAATCGCAGAAAATGTAATAACACTAAACTGTTCCTTCCTGATCCTAAATGTCTCAAAATGTTCCATCTTCTTCTATCTTCTAATATTCTCCTCTTTTCTATGATGTATTGTTTTTCTTAAGTCTTAACTGTTGCATCACATGGATGGAACTAATTCCAATTCGTTTAAATCATCAATGCATCTGACTAAGAACCATGACTAAGAAGTAAGAGCACAAAAGAGATAGGCTGAGAAATATCTCACGAGTTCGAGCGCAGCAAGCTCCTTCTGAAGCTCGACCTTCTTCGTGATGTTCTCCGCCTTTCTCACCTCCTCCTGCTTCTTCAATATATCGAAGACCTGCGCAAAATTAACCTCCCGTCAGGAGACAGGGCCGGAACACGAGCCTCCAAAAATAAACGAAAAATCTCCGGAGCCTGAAATCCCAACCTTTTTGCCATGCGGTGACTTTTCGATCTCATGTAGCATAGTAGCCCCGCGCTCCAGCGGCTCGGGGTCGAACCCCGCGGCACTTGTGCGGGGTTGATCATTCCGAAACTTGGGCTTCTCTTCCGCAGCCGGCGCGGGGGCCTGCTGGGGGGGCGGTGTCGG
>KE372675.1:0-11711 GCA_000418225.1 Zizania latifolia
GGAAGAGCTAGCTCTTTGGAAGCTCAGTGACTGATCAGTGTACAGCGTACCTGAGATTCGGACGTACAGAGCAAACCTTCACCAGCTACTTGCTTGTGCTTCATTCTGCAAATGTCCAGAAGAAATTACATCAACCGATGCCCCTCTTCATGCCGTTTAGCGAATAGTCCGTGGGGTGTTGCTGTAGCACGTACGAAAACCCCATTCTTGCATTCCATTTGCTGGCAGCTAATGGCTCGACGGCAGCCGTACTCACGTCGGCCTATACCGATGTTTCGGTGCTTTCGGTGTTTCGAGGCATCTCTAGAACCGTCATTACACAGATTTTTCCATATCCCCGTCGTGGCCTTAAAACCATCTAAAATGACGGGTGTACCACTGTACTGGTAGCGTGCACTGTGCATGTAGTTGTAGAACCCGTTGTGGCATTTTTGCAAGAGCATTATTGTTTGTGACTGTGCAGTTTCCTGTACTGATCGGGTTGCTTGAAAACGAAAATGGGCGCAAAAAGACGGTGAGAAAAACGGCGTGCAGTTGAAGGTCGCGGCTATCGCGGATTCGCGGGTTTATTCTGTGGAGACAAGCTCGGGCCGGCCACCCACCCCCCTTGCTGCCATACGTCACGGTTGCGCCCCATTTGCCATGGCGACGCACGCGCGGAAAAACTAAGTTTTTCTAAGCTCTCAATGTAACCAATCATCTTTATCAATGAGGACTGACTAGGCTGTCTTCTGTCAATCTGCACGCAAACAAAGACTTTGAGGTGATGTACCTCTTGACCCGTGATTGGTTCTCAAACATGCCTTTGAGTGCAACGATCATATTGTAGGCATCCCTGTTCTCATATTGCTTATAAAGCTCAGAGGATATACTGGCAAGTATGAGACAACTAATATCAAGTGAATCGTTGGTGTGCTTCTTATAAGCCCTCCGATCCACGGAAGATGCATTATCAGCTGATTCATCAGGATGAGGCTCCTCTAGAACATATTCCTTTTTCTCTTGTTTGAAAATAATTCTCAAGTTTCTATGCCAATCAATAAAGTTTGTTCCAGAAAGCTTTTCCTTTTCAAGAATTGATCGCAAATTAAAACTAGAAGTGTTACTAGCAGTAGGTGCTATGATCTACAACTAAAATGCAAGTTTTAGCACTATGCTATGTGAATCTTCTATCAAATAAAAGATGTTTCACTACATGATATACAATCGTTTTCCCCCTCACGACATGTAGTGGGACAAGATCCATATTCAACTAACTTCTAGTGAGTTTTAGCATCACTGCTAGAAAATTAGTGACATAGGTAAGCAACACCTTGCTAATCATATCCCTATGCGACTCTTGTTTATTGGGTGGCATCAAATGCTCCAGCGCCCAACACCATGCCCCAAAGCCTAAAACCGTTTTGATAGCTTTGTTAAGCAAACTAATACTATGCTTGCGGATGTCCGACATTGACCCTAACTGGTTAAGATAAAAGATGGCATCCTGTTTTAGCAGACCTATCATATGATGATCAAAAACTTTTGTAGGTGCAGATATTGGAAAGGACATCAATGACTCTTAATTTTCTGAGAAAAACTATTCTAACATGGTAACGATGCCTACCGCATACAAAACATGAAAGAATAGTATAACATGAACATAAGTAAACATCACATGCAATCATATTAAATGTGACACAGTATGGCCCTTCTAACATGGTAATCTCTATCTCTATGGTTCCTGTCCTTCGGGTCATCACGCTTCAAGTCTTCATGATCTTGTATCAGTCTATTACATCTAATAGCACTATACAAATTACATGAGAAGAAGCATCACATGTCGACACGTAAGTCGTACAACAATAGAACAACCTTGGGCTATAATTAACCATGACACACAGGCCATAAAAATTACATGCGTGTATCATATACATCACAAGGCCATACCAGTCACAACATTCTCTGCAAAAACGAGTTAAGCGTCGAATCTATGTGTATCTAAAAGTGGATCTGGAACTTCCGGCTCAAGGCTCGAAACTTCTGACTAAAGCTCGGAACATCCGGCTCAAGGCTCGGAACTTCCGAAATCAACCTTCTATATCGAATTTAGTTTGGCCTGGAACTTCTGGGTCAAACCCGAAACTTCCGAAAATAACCTTTTGTATGAAAATTATTTTGGCCCGAAAGTTCTGGCTGGAGCCCGGAACTTTTGAAAATCCGACATAAGAATAATAGATCTAATCTATTTCCACACATATCACCTGTATGTGTATGATCCAGATCGAACACTATGCACGTAGGCTCTGATACCACTGTTGGAGAACGGGTAGGCTACGCTAGCATAAAATAAAACTTTTTCTACCCCGTTCAACCTAGGAACCATGCAAGTAATGGGATCACGGATCGTTACCTCTAGACGCGAGACGTGCTAAGGTAGCAAAAGAAGAGTTAGGAAAGCGCGTTCTCGATCAACTCCGCCCTGTTCCATCCGACCGTCGATGAGGATGACGATGCAGTCCCATGATCTCTATGCCGATATGATTAGCGATGTAGTCACAGCGGTGCATCTACGGTATCTACACGTATAGAAACGGGATCGCCTCACGCTGGTATGCTAGTACCACACGCGAGGCTAAGGGAGATACGGCCACAGCAGGTGAGGCTAGGGGAGAGGTGGCGGCTAGGGTTAGGGGAGGTCCAACCGCCTTTTGTGCCCTAGCCTCTCCTCTCCTTATATAGAGCCCACTGATGGGACTTTGATCAACATTAAAGGCCCCCAGATCTAATCTGCACGTTCAGCCTGGAAGTTTCGGCCGGGGTCCGAAACTTCTGAAAATAACATTATGTATCGAATTTATTTCGATCCGGAAGTTCTGGTCCAACCGGAACTTCGAAACCCGAAACTTCCGGTCCAACCGAAACTTCCGAAAATAACATTCTGTACGAAAATTATTTCTGCCTGAAAGTTTTGGCCGAAGCCCAAAACTTCCGGTTCGTCTAGAATTCGCCTCTAGAGCAGGCCCAAAAGTTCCGGTCCAATCGAAACTTCTGGTTTCTCCAGATCTCGTTACCAGGGTGATCTCGGAAGTTCCGGTCCAACCAGAACTTCCGGTTCCTCCAGAACTTGTGTCTAGGGCATATTACCATCATTTTTAACCTCGATCATATTGGTGTAGCTATCTCTTATTGATATCTCAAGAGTATCACCCTCGTGAATGTTATGAAGATTAATGAAGCTTTTTGGTAGAAACTAGAATAGTGAGATAACGTACATCACATCAGTTTGTTATGATTTTGTTATCACATAAATAGAAAATGCAGTATATATACATACGATGTAAATCCTTTGCCAATGACCGATTTTCAGAAGGCAATCCTTCAGCTCATAAGCTGGCACCTAAAATAGAAAATTATGTCAAACCAATTTCACTTGAGATTATACAAAAGTTGACGAACCAATCCACATTGCATATTCATCTGCATTATGTTACTTGCATTTATAAATTAAACTAAGATGCATTGCATAATTGATACTAAAGATGTAGCATTTTCATTGCATATTTGGGTGAGGGTGTACTAGTCGACCGGTGCAGAAATGGAAATCATATGTGCATTGCAATACTAAGATTATTGACAGAGATTACTACATCTATATATAGCATTTGTAGTACAGATCAGCCAAATAACATCTCATAATGTAGTGTTCAATCAACCCTAAAATAGCCAAAAAATTAGGAAAACAACGTACCTTGGGGGCGGCAGGCCTACTGCTAAAAGTACGATGTCTGGAGGCACCACTTGGGAGGCTTGCCATGTCGTTGGCGCCCGATCTGGATTACCGATGAGCGGTTGGTTGGGCTAAACCCTAAACCCTAAACTGGTCGCACATGTGGAAGAAGAACTAAAGAACAGAGGCTAAAATATGGAACAGGGGATTTTTGGGGATATCAGATACAAAAGATTTAGTACTGGTTCGGGATACCACCTAGTGCTAAAGTTATTAGCACCGGTTGGTGTGTCATCCCAGTACTAATACATAAGCTTTTAGTACCGGTTGGGTACCTCGACCGGTACTGATAAGTTTAGTACCAGGCGGTTTCCTGATTTGGTAATAAAACTCTTTATTAGTACCGGTTGTGGCAACCCACGACGTTCTCTCTTTTTTCTGACCATTGCAGATGACTTTCAGTACCAGCTCTAGTTAGAATGGGTACTAAAAGGGGTGGATGAAGTACCACTTCTTTAGTAGTAATCTGGTCACCCCACAAAGATTTTGTGTGGAGAAATATTAGCAATATAGAGAAATGATATATGTGACTATTATTAATCCTATTAATTTTAGTTTTCATACATGCTAATTGGATGGTATCGTTTGGTTAGCCAAAGCTCATTAAATGCACACATATTAACCAAAGAAACAACCAAATATTAAGTTTTTAAGGATAAATTTTAAATATTAAAAAGCAAAATCTTTATGGAAACTATGCCATTAAAAATTCATAAGTTTCCTTGTATACCATTCAAACTTGACTATTTACTTATATGCCACCAAACAAAAAATAGGATGAGCTACATATTCATTTTTTACAAAATAGCGAAATTATCCAAGCTGAGGTAGGCTAGATCACTTAAAAATAAACTAGTAGAGCCTCGAGGTCCCTCCACCAGGGTTCCCCAAATCATTTGGGGTGTTGGTTACTGCCTAGATCCCAAGAGGGGTTATAGCAGTAACTGCTTCAATTTGGTCAAAATTTAGTTTTCAAATTTTGAATTTGAATCATCTACGTGAAAATGGTTGCTACTCGATTAGGCTTGGTAACCACTAGCAGTTACCTAGCAGTTTGACATTAGTAACTAGTTGGGTAAGGGAGGGGCGAGGAGCGAGTAAGGGATCGGCAGCAGCGGTGGCATGATTCCTTGCGCACCCTTTGGCCATATTTAATTTCTGCGTTGTGAACTAAGAATAGTTTTGATATTTAGAAAAAAAAAACTAGCATTCATTAATGTTAAAACCGACGGTAATAGAATATACGGATAAAAAAACTGAATCAACGGCATATATACAAGAATAGCAAATTTTCAGTGACATACACGAAAATCGATGAACCAGTGATATATATGGAATTTTCTCGTAAACAAACCGATGAATTTTGAATGAGATATAGGAAATTCCTCTTAAACATAGAAATCACATCGTGTCACCTAATTCATGGCAGCTCAAATGGCTCGTATTCGTACATATGAGGGTTCTCAATAGTCAAACCCCAATAGTTAGCTACAGAGATCGAATTGGTGGAAAAATTGGTAGAGCTGCCATCACTCCACATCCTAGAAATCAAGAAAGCTTACTGATGAAAGCACATCATATATAGCCAATTAGCCAGGTCCCAAAGGCGGGGACGGAGGACCACGACGCCGGCGCCCTACAAATGTACGTCTTAATCCAACATTTGTATGATGGTGGTATTGCCGAAGGGATCTATCTATCTACTGCATACGTGTCGACGACATATTTTTAAGTCGAACACAACAAAATTCGTTAGCTATTTGATTAGAAATCAGTGACTTAGATATGTACAAGGCTAACCCTAGCTTCTAATTAAATCACCTTCCTCCCCTCAAACCCTACCTGGCCACCACTTCCTCTTGGATGTAAACATAGTAGGTATGTATTTTTTGTCCTCCTGACCAAGGAGAGGTAGAGAGATAAATAAATAACTAACGTGTACTATCTGCGTTTAAATAAATATATATAGATACCTAGTTTCAACATGTGCTAATTAGAACATGTTTGTTTTAGCTTAGGATTATAGTAATCTAGCTTATTTTTATAAGCCGAAATAAATAGATCAATTTATTATAATGTAGAGTGTAGATTATAACAATCCAATAAACTAATCCAATCCAATTTATTTTTATAAGCTAGATTATTATAATCCTAAACTGAAACAAACAGGACCTTAATAGGGTCGCACTTCTCCCGGTAGTTGCCATCACCTATTTTTCATCACCTTCAACAAGTTAGCCCTATATTGCCTTCTTCTTCATTTCTACTTTCTAGCAAGCTTGAAACCTCCGTATTGTCCCCCTTCCAAAACCTTAAAGTACCCTAAAGCAAGAAATTTGATTGAAACCTAAAAAAAGATGTGTCAACACATTCCTAGCGAAACCAAAATTCATGCGACAAAGTGACAAATGACAATAGACAATGTGAGTGTTCGAGAGCAAATTAGGTTCATAAACAACAACTAGCGGAATAGCTAGGCTGCACGGAGCCAGTCGGACTGAGAATCGTTGTGCATATCCATTGCAAGGATAGGAGCAGCCACTCATGCCATCGCCGCACTGTGCATCTGTGTTGACAGGTGACACCATGAAAAGGGATGAGCTTAAGAGGTCGAGCAGCAAAAAGAGGGAGAAAGTTAGGACGAGTAGACAGCCACGTACTGAGGAATCCAGCAAAGCCGAATCCAGAAAGGACTCTCTTTCCAAACTCCAATAATCCAGCCCCTGTCATATTATCTTTGCAGGATGCAGAGCTTCTTATTTCAGTTTCCTTTTGCTTTCCTTTGCTCCACATGTGCAGATGAGTTGCCACCCTGAAAGCCTTTGTCTCTAATGTTGATGGAATAATGGGTGGCAAAGAAGCCAAAGATGTGCACAGTCTGAATACGGATTCACAAAATCAATCTGCATTGCTGCCTGTCAATGCTTGCTGTACTGAAGAAGGGTGGTGAGTCCGTTAACCCTTGGACCATGTCATTACAGAGAAATGATCTTTTGATATCGCCTTATATTCAGGTTAGACGGTCAGCAAACCAGCAAAGTGGCCAACAGTTCGACGCATTGGTGCATTGCTGTTAGTTTGAACTAATGACATGACAGATTTGATAAGAATGGAGTCTTGAGGTCTGAGTTAGGATCAGAACTGCATGTTGGATTCATAGGCCCGGTCGCCATTGCAAGGATTCCGGAGGCGCAAAAGTTAGCATGGTGACATTTTTCTGTTGTGGGCATGGTACTCTTTCTGAAAGGGATGACACCCTCCGAATGTCTGCATAAATTGATCAATCATGTAGACACTGACATGTACCACAGGCTCTTATCTGCTATATACTGCTAGTAGTTTGAGAAATCTAAAGAAAACTTAGTGAAATCGATGGCAAATACATACGAGAGACTTGTCCATTGACATCGTTTTTGAAACGATATTAGGGCATCTTGTTTGGGCGGGCGAAAAGGTTTAATTGTCTGCTGCTACTTCGTGGACAGAGTACCTTTTCGACATCTTATATAAATTAGAATTACATTAGGATTAAATAATTAGTAAATTGTTTGTCAAACAAAAAAATACATGTAGCTTAGAAAATAATTACAATGTGTGAATAAACTAATAATTACAATCTTATGAGTACCTAATTATCTAGATGTTAGCCCGATTTTATATACATATCCTTGGAAGTTGCTTCAGATTATCAACAAATTAACCCTCGATATAAAAAATTGATATCATATCATTCACTCAAGAGCATTCAAGTCTTTTCACGTTTAACGCAAGATAATCACCATTGATAATCAGGTTCGCTAAGTACTTTAAATTATGTAACTGGAAAATTACTCAAAAACTCGATATCTATTATGATCATGTATAGTTCAATATCTATCTTGGTTATTTTAAGTTATCAAGAATCCGGATTCTGTTCTGTGATGGTGGCTTCCGAGATGATCAGAAGGTGCGCAACACATTGTCATGGACCGTCAGACTGGGCTTGTGTAGACTAGTACAGTATAACTGATCAAAATTTATGTGAGCCTCCAAAGCCCAGTGGGTCGGAATGGGCTGCATCTTCTATCTAAGAACCAGGCCTAATTGGCTGATACTTGTTATTTCACATATATTTGTGGGGATTTTTTTTAAATAATACATTTTTTATTCAAAATTTCAAATTTGATACGCGAATTTCAGAATTTACAAAAATAGCTTTCTATCAGGCTATGGTCTGCCGATCTAGGGCCGATCGGCCTAAATCGACAGACCATCTGCCGATCTAGGCCGATCCGCCTAGATTGGCAGGTTCTAGTTACTGTCGACCGATGAAGCGCCGATCTAGGCCGATCAGCTCTAGATCGGCAGATGGTCTGTCGATCTAGGCCGATCAGCACACCATGTGCCGACAAGGCGCCTATATAAGGGGGGCTGAAGCCCCCCTCCCAGCCGCGCGCCTCATTCGCCCCCCTCGCCTTGGAGCTCCAGGTTAGCCTCTTATTTTTCTCTTTTCTCTTCTTTAGGTAGTTGTAGTTAGGATAGTTAGTTTATGGTAGTTTAGTAATAGATTAGTAATAATTTAGGAGTAGTTTAACAGTATTTTATGGGTAATTTAATAGTATTTTAGGAGTATTTTGATGATATTTTTAGAGTAATTTAAACATACTTTAGAGATAATTTAGTGGTACTTTAGAGATAATTTAGAGGTACTTTAAACGTACTTTAGAGATAATTTAGGGGTACTTTAGAGATAATTTAGAAGTACTTTAAACATACTTTAGAGATAATTTAGGGGTACTTTAGAGATAATTTAGAGGTACTTTAAACATTCTTTAGAGATCATTTAGGGGTACTTTAGAGATAATTTAGAGATACTTTAAACATACTTTATAGATACTTAAGAGGTATTTTAAATATAGTTTCGAGATAATTAAGGGGTACTTTAACATACCTTATTCTGTGTAGCTTTCTTGCGCGTGCTAGCTTGCTGACGTAAGACTCGACCATGACTGCATCCACTACTGCACGACCACCTCCTCGTGCTACTGCCCCTCAGCCACCTCATCTACAGCCAGTCCCTCCGATGCCGGTACCCCCTCCGATGTAGCTACCATAGGTTTGCTATCCGCCGCACCAATACTTCTACGGTCTAGGCCCATCGTCGGTGGTGGGCCCATCGTTGGCGTCGAGCCCATCAGGACATGTCGCACCGCCGCTGTTGGGATATGGAGCACATGCAATACCTAGTGAGTATTGTACAGTCTTACACCGATTTTCATCGTAATCTATCATATGTCACTAATAACTTGTTGTTTGTATAGCACCGTATCCGTATCACTATTAGCGAGCTGGCGTGGACCCCGTGTATCACAGTCCATCTGGACTGGTAGACTCTGGTACCAGTGGCTAGCATGACTCAGTAGGTTACGACGCCTGGGAGCGTGCAACCGCTGAGGTGTTTGGGCCTTCGTAGATTCAGGGAGCCCCACCACCGACTAGCGACCGAGACGCACTCGGGGTAGGCCTGATGCTTAGTATGGCGTGTGGTTGTTATCGTGGAGATGGATGATTTGTACTGAACCATTTATTACTATATGTCGTACTATGTTATTATGCACTTGGTAGTATCTCTGCTTCTACGTATTGTATCTTCTTCTGTTTCTATATTATGATGCGATGTGTTTTACTTAAAAATCTATGTCTTATTATGTGTAGCTAGATGGCTTCCTCCTCTACTAATCTTAGGGAGATCGAACATCCGGACTAGAAGAGAGATCCTTCCGCTTGTCTCATCCCTCCGTGGACCGATCGGCCTTTGTGCCATTGCGAGGATCAGTGCCAACTAGAGACGGGAAAATGACATAACATTCGTGGAAGGAGGTACTTTCTTTGCCCCAATGTTGAGGAGGAGTTGTGGTACCCGAACGTCTGAAGGAAATCGGACAGAAGGAGGTGCGGCTTCGTTGAGTGGGTGGATACTAAGAAGCCGGTAGTCTTTGATGGACGTTGGTTCTCTTCTAGCAAAACAAACGCACAGTACACTGCAAGGAATGAAGAGTACGAGCATCGTGCCCAGTCTGAGCAAGGTGATTGGAGAATCAATCCGATCGGAGTGCCACCATGGCTTCAACACCCCAAATGTCACTGTAGAGACCACTGCCAGGTAATGACCGTAATGTCAGAACAAGCTGCTGGCAGAAGATACTTCATATGTCCTACCATTGAGGATGACTTCGTGGTGAGCATGAGAACATTAAATTAGTTCATCCGTCCATTGATTACTAACTTTGGTGTAAATAACTATAGTTATTTGGTCTTGCAGGATAATCTAAGGAAGTGTGGTTTCACCCAATGGATCGATGATTCAAGACAATAATCTACTAGAGGGCCTATACAATAAGCCGAGACTACGGAGGAGTACACGCGGAGGAAGGAAGAGCATTGGCTAAAGGTGGAGCATGCTAGTTTAAGTTGGATGACAAATCCTCTAAGAATCCCCGAATGGGAGCAACGACCTACGTGCGCCTGTGGCAGTCGTTGCATGCTAAGGACCTCACTCGGAGGGGAATCAAGGAGAAGGAGAGAATTTGTATGCCCCAACCTACATGACCACATCATGGTAAGGGATCATAACTAAATCATGGCTTATTTTTGAATAATTTTGTACTATAACACTTACCTTCCTGTCCGTTATGGTAGCAAAATATAAAGAGATGCGCATTCCGTCAGTGCGTAGATGTAGCATCACCTACGTATGAGGATGGTTGGATCACAAAGGTGAAAAGTCACTCGAAGTATGAAACAAGGAGGAGGAAAGCTGATGAGCGAGCAAAGAGTGCAAGATTTGATGAAGAGGAAAGGCAACGGAGGGCATACTATAGGCAGCGAGAGCTCATGTACAGAGAGGAAAAAAACAGGCCAGACGTGCTAGGGAAGAAAGACAACGGAGAAATCAGTAGGACCTGACGTCCGTACTACCAATATTTCATTTGTAATCTGTTGAACTAGTTATTGTGTTATATGCATTTTGAACAGCTTCGGATATTGTGTTATATGCATTAGAACCTCTTTATCTACTTGTTTTTCACTATCTGCTCACAATTTGAATATCCTGCACTTACACTTCAATACCACATTTTACGAGCTTGTTTGCAGATGTGTGATTCCCTGTGAAATAGATATTGCAATCTTATTTCAAAATAGAGAACGAGAAAGTGTGCAAATTTCTCTAATTCTACATAATATTCTACAGATATATGACATATTAATACAAAAAGTTAGGGTTTTTTAATATTAAATTTGTTAAAATAGAAAAATATATAGTCAAGGGCGCCAGTCGGTAGACTATATGTCGATCTGGGCTGATTGGCCTAGATGGTCTGTCGATCTAGGGCCAGTCAGCCTAGATCGGCATATGAACCACCGATAGAGGCCTACCGCTGCCTGATCTAGTTGATCGGCCTAGATCGGCATACCATATGCCGATCTAGGCCCGATCAGCCTAGATCGGTACACCAATTACCAATAGAAGATCATTTTTGTAAATTCTGAAATCCGCTTACCAAATTTAAAATTTTAAATAAAAAATTTATTATTTTTTAAAAAAAATCGTCTAAAGGTCTAAAAAAGAATGTGGCACTTCACGAAGAGTCTTTGCAGAATGCGCATTGATCGTTTGTGTGGCTTTATCTACACACAGATGGGTCACCGCAACAACAAATTTTTTAAAATAATATATTTTTATTCAAAATTGCATTTCCGGTTTGCGTTTTTTAAAATTGGCAAAAATAGCCTACTATCGATAGATGGTTTATCGACAAAGGCCGAAAAAGCTTCTATCGGTAGACCATCTGCCGATAGAGACCAAAAAAGCCTCTATTTGTAGACCATCTACCGACAGAGCTCTGTTGGCTCTTTATCTGCCGACAGATGATTTTTTTTCAAAAAAAAATTCACCTAGTCT
>KE372675.1:36863-49431 GCA_000418225.1 Zizania latifolia
CCCGAGCCACGCACGCTCTCCCGCCTGCGCACACGCGTACGCGCCGCGCGCAGCCACGTGTTGCTCGCTCCATTTATTGTTGCTCGCTCTGCCACACGCCGGCATTGAATGCAACGCACGCTAGCCGCTCCCGCATCGCGCTTCATGCGCAAGCCATCGCCTCACAACTGGTGCCTCACCAACCGCGCCGCGCGCGTCGTTCACACAAGAGCGCCTCTGCCCACCACGCCCGTTGCCCGCGCACGCCAGCCACCGCTCGCCACACGACACGCGCCAGCATGCCCGTGCACGTGGCACCCCACTGCCTGTGCTCGCTAGCTGCCTCGCAACCTGCTCCTGGTCACGCACGCTGGTATGCCTCGGTCCCTACCACAATCAATGCCCGCAAGTGGTTGTTCCTTAGGTCGAGGTAGCGGAGCGAATTTACAGCATTGCACAAGTTAGCGTTGGCGTGGGTGCGACGTGGCACTCTGTCGAACTATCGACAGAGGCCATGAGGCACAAGAGAGCGTCTATCGGCAGATGAAGTGCCAACAGAGCCTCTGTTAGCATTTTATCTGTCGACAAAGGTTATTTTTGTCTCTATCGGTAGATGGTCTGCTGACAAAGGCCAACAGAGGCCGAAAAAGTATCTATTGGCAGACTATCTACCGACAGTAGGCTATTTTTGCAAATTTTAATAATCGCATACCAAAAATGAAATTTTGAATAAAAAATATATTATTTTAAAAAGTCCCTGCAACAACTATGGTGACTGAATTCATCAGCTTCCTGAAAGGTGAATCCATCTTATCAAAGTAAATATTGACAGTTAAATTAATTAATTCCATGGGTCCTACATTTCTGTAGGAGCAGGACTAACAATGTGCAATGTTAAATTATTTCCGAACAACGAGAATATCATAGGGAAAATGAACGATTTCATAGCCATATCAGGGTATTAGAGCACTCCCAAGCCATCGGTGTTGTCTTATTCTCTCTTTTCTTTAGATATTACTTATAGACACTACATCGTAGTTTCTTTATCCAATCACCTATCTTCTCTCTTTTCTTTTCTAATCCACTTTTTGTTTCCTTAGATATCATGTGGAGTTATTTTCTTGCATGAGACGTTGTTTTTCTCTCTCACCTCAATAAATTATTTGTCACATCATATTTTAGCTAACATGTCAATGTAATCAATACTAAGAAACTATCCTAGTCAACAGGGTTGAGATTGCCTTTATTGTTGCAAATCATGCAGCAGCTAATAATGCCTTCTACTAGCAGGAACCTGAGGCCGCCCTTTTCCTAGATATGGTAGTTGTTGCCATGAGCAACCACATGGAAGTCTGAGGGGATCAGGCTCTCAACGTCGTACCTCATCCTGAGCTTGGTGATCACCTTGCCATCTACGATGGTGACGTAGACATCGCCCTCGACTTTGAGGATTTATAGCATGCTCCCTAGATGCATCTTGTTTCTTGATCAGATTTTGGACAATGTGATGATCTCGTGTTGCAGTTTCTAGTCGAACACATGGTTGTAGTCTCAAAGAACTGCATGCATGCGCAAAATTAAGCAGCAGTGAGCTCTGAACACACAGACGAAGGGGTCTAATGAGAAATACTTATGATGCATGGGATGCATGGGTGTGTGAGCATGTAAACGTAGTCCTGTATGACCTTGTCGAAGGGGAACGATGATAACTAGAGAAACTAGGTCGACCTAGTTACGTGGTTATCAATGAAGGTGACAACCTGTTCTAGCAGCCACCCTATCATGTGGAGGACCTTGGCATTGCCATCGCGCATCCTCCTCAGTTCTCCCTGGGCAGCCACCTGTAGCACGCCCTTCGTGGTGAAGTTGAATGTTGTCACTGGCTTGTTGACGCTCTCCACCAAGTTCACCAGCTCCTGTCAATCCACGTCCTAGTTGGTCAACGACTTGCTGTCGCTGTTGTAGATGAGTGCGCTCCAAATCTCACCGATGATGAATGTAGGTCTAGTGTTGTAGACATAGATCCTCGCCATGAATGTGGAGTAAGCCTTGGCGATGTCAAGCAAGGTTCACATTATCGATATATAAAAAATACTAGAGGTTGGTGATAAACAAAAATATTGGATATATCGGAATTATATTGGTGATAGATAAATTTTTTTTGACAAAATTTAGAAAAATCCCTCATTTTGCACATAAATGAACAATGATCATTTCCAAACCATATAACATCAAAAACTACACACAATAATTTAGAAAACAAGAGAATATCACCCATTCATTGCACTTGGATACCATAAAGGTTTATATCCTAGTGTCCTATTGCACAGTCCCATACATAAATCACCCTACTACTACATAAAGTCCATTAGTTAATCATAGTTCCATAAATTACATCAAACATACTCTCAAATATTAAGTTCAAATGAACTTGTTGCAACTTGCAATACAACAACAATCCAACGTCTCAAATACTACAAGTCCATAGTCCCAAATATTACAAGTCCATAGTACCAAATATTAACACCAATCAATTATACATCGACCATGCATGCATAGACACATGACCCAAATATCCATAACAGGTCGCATGCTCAGCACATAGTCCAAAATATTACAAGCACATGATGAAAAAATAGCACCATAAACTAGTCCTTTTAACCACATCAACAACATGTGTTGTCATTGTACAAAAAATATGTCATAAAATCAGTCATACTCCAGTCCTTGGATGTTTCATCAGTTTGATTCCTAACAAATAAGAAGTCAGTCACATACTGATTCCATTAGTTTTTTAGATTTGTACAGTTTAATTTGTGACAAAAGAAAATGTGCATGCCAAACATACAGCTAATCAGAACATTGTTTTTTCTGTCTAAAACAACATGTGCTGAATTGTCACACGTTTAAAACATAGAATTTTTTGGTAGTGAGCCACAACCGAGGCATAAGGAAGTACAAATGAGCAATTATGTACCTATTTATCTAGTTATACTAATCTATAATGATCAATTCGTCAACCATCTACTTTTTACAGAATCATTGCTATACAATTCATTGATACGAGAGAAAGAAATTTATCTAACCTTTAACAAGACAGACAATTTCTTCACCCTTTCTGATCTTGGATGTAGAGGAGTTAGATGTGCATTTGTAGCACCTACAAAGATGTACAGATATAAATATACTAGCCCAAGTATATGTAATGAAAACCAAATAAAAGTTCGGTCAATGCTCATTTTTTACCACTGCCATTAGTTTGACCTCCATCAGCAAATTCTTCATCACCACAAGCCCCTCCAACATCACCATCATCACCATCATCAGCATGACCTTTTGATAAAAATAATATTTTGATGAAATATATATGGCATTGACAAACTTAAACAAAAGAATATTGAGAATGCAATCAAAACTTAAAACTCACCATCACCTTCACTATCATCAGAGTTGTTGTCTCTTTACTCTGCATACTTTGGGCTACCTTACATGGAATCTGATTCAACATTCTCTTTCTCAATTAATCCTAACTTTCTTTTCTTACCACTTTTTTGAAAAGAGCAAGCTTCTTAAATGTAGCACCTTTGTCTCATCCATCTCTAACTCTTCTACAACAAATAGGCTAGGATTGGGGAGTTCAAGATCTCTATCAACATATTCATCAAGAATCGGCACAGACTCACTCCTAGAGTTGCAAAACCAATCTATGATTGAGTTATCTTCATCATACAATACATAATTCATCCAAATGCTATAAGGATCAAAATCTAATTCACGATGGCATTGCATGTCTTGAAGGCATTCCATTCTGGCTTCAAAATATTCGATGCATAGCTTAAAATTATAGTGAATATAAACTAACTTGTGGAGATTATCATAACTTAAATGATTTCTGAATTTAGTATGTACCGAGGCAAAAGTGCTCCAATTTCGTTCACAGCAGCTAGAAGACATACATTGTGGAGTGTGCACTCCATCTCCAAGCTCTTAAGTTAACTTAACTGATGCTTGGAAATATGGGTAGTATGTTTTCCTTCTAGGAATATCATTAGCATGAAACTATTTTGCCCAAACTTTCCCAAGCTTGTCTCTAGCACCCCTGGTTAGCGTAACGTCTACTCGCGGCTACCCTTGAGACCTACTGCGTGCCAAATCTATGTCAAAAGTAACTTTGGAACTACTTTGTGGAGTTAGGTAGAACTTATCGATTATAATTTGATGATTGAATACTATCGGTGTTTTACCGAGTAGTCCACCAAGCAGATGGGGAAGTACAAAATATCATCGTTTTGTATAAATTAGCAAAGGACCTTCCTGACCATTTTTGTGATCTGAAGAGCATGATTAAGTCACATGTGCATGCATGCAACGCACTAGAGAGGGCTGAAGTACCACACGAAGGTACACCCCATCTTGTCCTATGAGCTCTGAAAAATAACAAAAGGACAAGAACTTTGGCTCCTCACTCCACAAGTAATTAGAGACGTCTGATTAAAAATAAAGATAAGGGCTTACCACAGCCAATCACAAAAGTGTGCCCCAAAAAAATAAGAAGGGGAGCCAGTCGAGATCTAGCAACGGTATGAAACCTTAAGAAGTAGGCATACTAGACCTAAATATCCCCCTGTAGGGAGAAACCAGCGAAAATGCACGCTAAAATTGATGCTGGTAAATTAAATGAACTCGCTCCTGAATTGCAAAAGAATGCTGAGAAAGTGAGTGAAGCACCTGAATGTGTAGCTCATGGTGAAATAGTAAGAAACTATGCAAACTCCAAAGGATCCTAGAATAGTACAACTATAGTCATGGATACATACTTCACAAACAAATTTCTACAGTCTTAGATCACGACCCTGAGCCAACATTGCTCATTGAATGTAAAAAGAGGTTAGATTGGAAAGACTAGCAGAATGTAATAACATCTAAACTGTTATCCCTAAATAAGAGAGAGGTTTTTAGGCCCATATGCCGGACACCTCCCCACATCCACCCAGTAGGATACAAGTGGGGCTTTGTTTGTAAGAGGAATGAAAGAAATGAAATTATGATGTACAAAGCCCGATTGGTTGTCTAAGGTTTCACTCAACGATCAGGAGTCGATTATGAAGAAACCTATTCTCTGGTCATGAGTAGAATTACATTTAGATTCTTGATCTCAATGGCAGTTAACTTGAAGTTGAAAATGAAATTGATGGATGCTATGACCGCATATCTATATGAAAATCTAGATTCTGAAACCTATATGAAGGTACCTGAAGGAATACCATTGCCAAACTAGGATAAAGAAAACAGACAATTTTATAGCACACAATTAAAGAAGTCGCTATATGGGTTAAAATAGTCAGGAAGAATGTGGTACAATCACTTAAGTGAGTTTCTCAAGAAGAGAGGCCACATGAATAATGAAGATTGTTCATGCATATTTATACGAAGGTCCCAGGATAGATTCTGTATAATATCCATGTACGTAGATGATCTGAATATCATCGGCACGGAAGAAGAAATTGAGGAATGTGAGATCATGTGTATGATCATTGATAAGTGATGAACAAATTAGTTTGATGTTGAACAAATTGGTTTTGATTGGTTTGAGTGATCGAGCACTTTGGTTGAGTTGTCGGGCACTTACACTCAGCATTCGAAAAAACATAGCCCTCAAAAGAATTCAGTTCTCGAGAGTTTTCGGCACCCGAGAGAATTTCAGCACTCGGGATTTTGGATCACTCAGATTTTTGATGTTCGAGTCAGGTCATATGCTTTAAATTGTTTATTCAATAAATACACAATGTTTATGAATGATTGGAATGTTTGAGTTAAGTTAGAAAGAATTGATTGGACTAATTGAGTCAAGTTGAGAAGAACTTGTGCTCAGAAAAAAGGGTTTCTTGGTTTTTTATATTCATGTGCAGGCATTGCTTGAGGGTAAGTCCTGGTTGATGATGGAATCAGAGGTAGGCTCGGGGAGGAGTTGAGACTCAGAACAATCGAGGATGTTATGCGGGACGCTTGGGCTAGAGGATGCGACACATGAAGATGAGGTTTTCATATGTCATACATGGGATTTGTGCGAATATGAAAAGAGAGGTTTCCATATGGTATACGCGGGATGTGTGCAGATATGGAAAGGAGGCAAATTCAGAAGAAGTTAGGATTTATTGGATTCATAATAGATATGGATTCCTAGTTGGATTAAGATTCCAAAAGTTATTAATTTCGTGACTCATGGTGGCAGCCATGGGGGATTATAAATAAACTAGCGGGGAGAGCACAACAGAGGTACGAGGAACAAGAGAAAATTAAGGATTAGCCTTTTGCTCTCCATCTAGGGTTTTATACTTAATTTGGTGAGGGGTGCTTTGGATTGTACCTTGTAAATACTCTTATACAATAAAGATTTATCTTCAAGCATCAAGGAGTGTGCTATCACGTTCTTTCTTCGTAATGTTCATCAGTTTGTATCGTTTTGGCTTATTCTGTGATTTCGCTTTTACTTGCAATTTAAATTCGAATTGATTCATCCAAAACCTTTTTAGGACAATAAGAAAGAGATCTGAAAAGTTTTATTGATTAATTCCACGTATTTTAGAAGTAATTAAGGTTTTAATTTTCGGATCGGATATGTTCTGTTTTTACGCTTCAGCAAATCTCAGGGTTTATAACTTTTGATTGGGAACTCGTCTTTGAGTGAAATCTTATGGCAAAGTTTTGTATTGAAGTCTAGTTTCTTGTGTTAAAATTTCAGATCAATTCGAGTTACGGTTTTAAAGTCACGCTCGTTTTACCGCTGTTTGGTCAGGCTATTTTCAGTCCTCGGGAGTGTCCTCGGAAATTTGCTGAGTCCTCGAGAACTTCAGTCTGGTCAGGAATTTTACTGATTGGTCAGGAATTAGCTTTCTGATTTTTTTTGTGTCTGTTTTGGGGTACTGCAACCATTCACCCCCTCTGGTTGCCATGGTTAGCGTATTTCGATCTTAAAATTGGTATCAGAGCTTGGTTACTGTTTTGTTTTGATCTTAACCGATTTAAACAATCACCATGGCATTTGAGAGGTTTTTAACTAAGCCTTATATTTTTTTATGGAATTAATTTTCTGTTTTAGAAAATAAAGATGGAGGTTTACATTATGTTACAGGGTTTTGATATTTTGGAAAAGGTTTATAAACCATATGATCCATCTTCTGATAATCAAGTTAATAACACTAATAAGGCTACTATTGAAGCAAATTGCAAAGCTCAAAACTTGATTTCAATGGTGTTGGGCGTTCTGATTTTAATCGTATTTTTCATATATCTTCTATACATAAGATGTGGAATGCTCTTTGTGCATATCATCAAGACTCTTTCACAATCAAGGAATTGCACAAAGACCTGTACAAGAAAGAGTACATAAAATTTGAGATGAAACCTTGGATGAATATTTTGCTCGCTTTAACAAAATTCTTAGCAATCTTCGTTTAGTTGATTCTTTTGTTGCTATAAATTATACTAATTCTGAAATTGCTAGACATTTACTTAGTGGGCTTGATATGTCGGTTTAGAAGATGAAAGTTACTTCAATTCAAGAGTCGATGGATATGACTACTCTTACTTTGGATACTCTTTATTCAAAATTGAAAACTCATGAATTGAATGTATTTTCACACAAGATTTCTCCTAAGTCAAAGGCTTTGATCTCTTCGCCCTCTAACGAGTCTTCTTCTTTTGTATCATCTTCGAGTGTTTCTTTATCTGCTTTAAATGCCTTGTCTGATGAACAATTTGAGCAGTTTGCAGATGAGGACTTGGCTTTGCTTTTCACAAAAGTCACTAAAGCCTTGAACAATGTAAGAAACAGAAGAAGAGGCGGTTCGGTTCGGTGCTTTGAATGTGGTGAGGCAAACCATATTCATTCTAGCTATCCCAAGCTCAAGAAATCATCAAAACAAGACAAAGAGGACAGCAAGCGCCCATCCAAAAAGGATAAGATGAAGAACCATAACTACAAAAAGATGGTGCATCGAGTCCTTGCCGCCTCGATCAAGTTGATATGAGTGATGTGGACTCAATGAGCGATGGAAGTGAAGATGAAGGCAAAGGCAAAAAGAATGATCTCACTGGAATTTGTCTCATGGCACATGACATGGTAGGCTCAAGCGAGGATAAACTCTTTAGCGATGAAAATGAGGTAAAACCTACTTACGATGATTTAGCTCGTGCTGTTGTTCGTCTTGATAATAAATTGAGAAAAAGCAATAAGAAAGCTAAGAGACATGAACTTGTTGTTGAATCACTCAATTTTAAAATTGATAAGCTCAAGTCTCTTGTTCCTGATGATGATTCATGCAATTCGAGTGATGCTTTACAATTTGAAATTATTGCCTTAAGAGATTTTTATGCTTCTACTCTTCATAAGCTTAATAATAAAATTGCCAAGAATGAATCTTGTTTTGCTATTGGTACTATCATGCTTTCTTGAGTTGTTGATGAATTGTTTATTACCAAGAACTATCTGAAAAAGATGAAAGTTGCCTTATATGCTAGTTCTTTGGTAAATGCTTTGTATGGTAGCAAATTCAAACAATTTAAAAATATAAAGAGCTCAATCATTGTAAAACATGATTCAATTCTTTGTTTGAAATGCTCATTGCTTAAATTGAAACTGAAAGATCCTTATGGTTGAGTTGAACTTTTGCAAAATGACTTGCTCACTCATGAGACGTTGTCTTGTTCAAATTATCGCAAACAAAAGAGCATTAATGATGTTTATAAAAATTGTGTTGCTTTGACAAAAGAGGTTAATTATCTCTAAAGATCCTTGCAACGTTTTTCAACTGGTAAAAAGAACCTCAACATATTATTAGATATATCTAAAGTAAGCACAAATCATAGTCGGACCAAGGGTTAATTGATGGTTTGACCAAAAGCGCCCTGTTTTGGTAAGAGGTAAAACTGACACTGGTTTTGCTCGAGGATCTTTGCCTGCTGGTGTTTCTCGTCGAGTGCCTCAGTACTGATTTCTAAATTTCTTTTATCTAACCCTAGTACTGAGACCTCGGTATCTTCTCGTGTGTAGGCCTTGAGAGCAAGGAAAGAGAACATATGGCTAGTAGAATCTGGTGACAAAAATTGGTTCTCCCTCACGCACGCATCTCGGTCTGAATCAGTGACTTTTGGGGATGCTTCAACTAGTGCCATCATTGCAAAAGGTACAGTCAAGGTAAGTGACAAATTTATGTTCAAAGATGTAGCTCTTGTTGACAATCTAAAATACAACTTGATGTCTGTATCATAAATGATTGATGAGGATCTTGATGTGTGTTTTAAAAAATCTGGTTGTAAAGTTCTTAATGCCTTCGGTGATCTTGTGCTTGAGATTTCATGTATTGGAAGAGTTTTTAAAGCTGATTTTGATTCACCTTCATCTTCTAAGATTAAATGTCTAGTTGCTAATGATTCTAAAGATTTATTCTTCTGGTATCGTAGACTTAGCCATGTTGGTTTTGATCATCTAAATCGTGTTAGTGGTTTGGATCTTATTCGTGGCTTACCAAAACTTAAAAGTGTTGGTGATTTGGTTTGCTCTTCTTGTCGTCATTCCAAAATGTTTTCTAGCTCATATGCTCCTGTTTCCTTGGTTATGACAACTGCACCTGGTTAACTTTTACACATGGATACAGTTGGACCAGCTCGAGTTCAATTGATTGGGGGAAAGTGGTATGTTCTTGTCATTGTTGATGATTTCTCTCGATACTCATGGGTTTTCTTCATGGCATCTAAGCACGAAGATTTTGGACTTTTTCGAAACTTGGTTCTTAGACTTTTTGTTGAACTCCCAGGAGCACTTAGAGCAATTAGAAGTGATAATGGTACTGAATTTAAGAATTCATCTCTTGAGTACTTTTATACTAAAAAAGGCATTGAACATCAGTTTTCCTCACCATGAGTTCCACAACAGAATGGTGTTGTTGAAAGAAAGAATAGAACTTTGGTTGAGATAGCTAGGACTATGCTTGATGAACATCGGACTCATAGGAAGTTTTGGACTGAAGTAATTTTTGTAGCTTGCTATATTTCAAATAGAGTTTTCTTATGATCAAAGCTACGTAAAACTTCTTATGAGCTTCGTTTTGGTCATAGACGTAGTGTTTCTCACTTGAGAGTTTTTGGGTGCAAATTTTTTGTGTTGAAATCTAGAAATTTGAAAAAATTTGAAGCAAGATCTCAAGATGGCATTTTTCTTGGTTATCTCGCTCATACTCGTGGCTACCGTGTACTTGTGTTAGAAACTAACAAGATTGTGAAGACTTGTGAAGTCACTTTTGATGAGACTAGTGCTGGTACTAGACCTGACATTTCAGTTATAGGTGCACAGGTTCAGAGGGAGGATGAGAGCATCTTTGTCAAAGAAAGTGATGACGAAGACGTTGATGCGGTTGGCGGTCAGACCAACGTCCGGGTCGGGTCTGACTAGCACTTAGGGGCAGTCGAGGAGCAATACCAACCACAATGAGATGAAGTCTTGATAACCTCGAATGTTCCTCGAGAGATCACTTCGTCGCTCGAAGATGTTATATAAGACATTTCTCGAGATGTTTTTGCCCCTTTGCACATTTAACGTCAACATCCTCCTCAACAAATAATTGGTAATTTGTATGAGCGTGTCACTCGTTCTAGGTTTGCTTCTCCTGACTTTCATGCTCATTCAGCTTTTATAGCTTCTTTTCAACCTAAAGATATTTCTCATGCTCTAACTTATAAATCGTAGATCAATGCTATGCATGAAGAACTTGAAAACTTTGAACACAATAAAGTCTATGTCGGTGAATCACGGATCAGTCCATCCAAGGGGGTACCTGAGGTGGTGATTAGATGTGTATAAGGGAAGCGTAATGCCTTTGAACCTGATGGTAAACTCTAGAACATAAGAGCCAAGGTTTATACTGGTTCAGGCCTCTCGGAGGATAATAGCCCTACGTCTAGTGTTTTTGTGTATAATATGGTGGTGGATCTTACAATACGATGCGATTAAGCTATGGAGGCTTAAGGCGTTGAAAGCAAGAAAAATACGATGGAGCTAGATGGCTAGATGACGTGAATACATGAGATGCCTTTGGGGGTTCTCGTCTCCTTTATATACTCATGAGGTGAGCCCAACAACCCAGGACTCTATCCCGAGTCGAACTTGGATTGCTTACCAAACTTGGGTGCTAAATCCCTAATTACAAGGATTTTGGTACAAATAAATCTCTTGATACCACATCTGGAGTTCAATTACTCGATAAGGACTCAACTTTCCTTATCGAAACCAAACCCCTGTTCATTGGCCATAACGGACGGTCAATGCTGGTCTTGGTCTACCCTTGGTTCGGTCTGATAAGCCCAACTAAGGGGTACCTAAGGGTCATATCCCCGATAGCAGCCTCCAAGCTCTTCTCGGCTTGGTTAAAGAAATCTTCGATGAAACAAGCTGGGAGGAGCTCTCCTTTAATCTGAAACTTTGACATCTTCGCTGAACTTTGATATCTTCGAAAAAGCCTTTGATCTCCTTCTTTCGCGTGAGGTGCACCGCATAGGTGCACCCACACGGTGTAGCCCCCAAGCCTCAAGTTAAATGAAATATTTAGCTCAAGGGTCCAAGAATATCCTACAAGAAAAATAATCCTTTGAAAACTTGCTTCACGATCTTGTCTTCTGCTATCGTAGAGACCTTGCTGAGAACAGGTCGTGTCTGAAATCTCAAACTCATAATTAACTTAAAGGAAGTTGGTCTTGACTCTTCACGTATGTCGTCCACTTGGGTCTTCAATTGCCTAGATGCCCGAGAGGATGGGGTTCGTCGAGCCTGTGAATCCTCGAGCACACCAGCTCTCGGGAGTTTATGCCTCTGGTCGAGCAAGCCCCCGAGCATGAGAGTCTTCGAGCACACACGAGCCCTAGAGCATGCGAGCCCCCGAGCATGGGGATCTTCAAGTGCACACAATCCCCCAAGCATTGGACCCACTAGCGCAGGTGATGCCCGGCGTGCCCAAAAGGGTACTTCACACTCATAATTAATGCACGTCAGTGTAAAATGACTGAAAAGACATTCCATCCCTGACCGGACCATGCGTGAGGGTGGCCAGCAGGCAGAGGAGTGGAACCATTAGATCACCTTGATCACTGCAAACACGACGGCCGAGGTGATGCCATAATTACGGAGATCGTGCCCTGCCTCCGTGTGATGACCGTGGGGATACTTAAACCGATTTCTCCACCCCCCAAAGCGCACGATGCCAATTTGAATCTCTTCCTTTCGCAACTGCCAACTCTTCCAATTTCCTCTTCTTCTCCGTTCATCCATCTAGCTCCTCGCTGCTTAGGTCACCACTGTGGCTGCATGGTTTGCTACAGAAAAGCTCATCGGTTATTCCAACTCAAACCAATGGCTTCCACAAGTCTGCCGCAATCTACGGCCTCGTCGCCTCTGCCGCTGGGGTGGGAGAAGTCCAAAATGTCCAAGGACAAGCTGTGGGATCTGGTGATGATCGGATTCCTGCCATAGCGGGTGGTGTTGGGGTGAAGTTCGGTGAAGGGAGAGGAATTCCCGACGCCAAACACCTACAAAATTGTC
>KE372675.1:61180-89262 GCA_000418225.1 Zizania latifolia
CGCAAGATTGGACCGAACCAAGACAGTCGCTAAGTCACAACAAATCATAGTGCTAAACATATCGGAGCACACTTCATCCAGATGAACGATATGCGACGTTAATCAAACACACAGACTAAGATGTCGAACTCAACCGATGAAGCCTTAGACTGAAATATTTGATCTAAACCATGCATCTGATACAACATGATCGATATATAGACTTAGATGTCGGACCTAACCGATGAAACCTTAGATCTACTAATCAATACATGTTTGGCGGAACTTACCCCTCGCCGGAGATCGAAGCGATGCAGCCCCGTGGGAGAGCAAGAACTCGTCGATGGCAAGTTTGGCGATGCGCCGAGAGTTAATTGATCTGTTAATTGATCTAAAATTTACATATTTATAGTCCGGAGACTTGCCGTTCTACGTGGATACAACTGCAACCGATTACATCTTTATCTTCGCAGCAAAATCTATCTTCTCCCTCTTTATCGGCTTCTTTGTATCTTTATCCGGTCACACGTGCGCATTGCGGACGGGCTTCATTGACCGTTCTTTGACCGGACTCCTTGACTTTCATTGACCGTGCCGAAACTGTGTTAGGCTTGGGCCTTACCAAATTTTACCGTTAATAGTCTGCCCGCACACCAATTTCTCTGGGGCCTTTTCACAACTATGGAGTCGCCCTTGGCCACCTCACACCCAACTTGATCCTCCACATCACCATCTTCGTGCACTTATGCGAAGCATACCTAGGAGTGGATCCACATTAGAATCTCTTCTGGTACTTCAACGTTCTCCGCCATTCGATGTGGACCAAGGTGATCGGTGGGGTGACACTCCACCTCTACTCCGTGCGATCCGGTGAGTATCTATGGATGCCCATCACCTCTTCAAACAAGGGGTGGAAGGCGGAGTGGTTCTACGGGGTGAACCACCCTTAGCCGTCAAGATAGAGATCAGTTCGAAGCTAGAGCCCCTAACGAGCTGATGAGGATCAGGTTCGGTAGTAGGTGGACACGGTGAAGGAGCTCTAGGAGAGCGGGCTAACTGGAATTGTGGTCGTGGCCTGCTTCTTGCCGCGGTCGATATTTCCGCTGTAGGCCCAGGACAAGGCGACCTAAGAGATGGTCAGGCCCTTCGATCCATGAGCTCTAGAGCCTGGGTGGATGCCCCGGGCTGAGGTTGCAAAATAACTTAACTCCTTTTTCGCTGAGAAGCCCAGCTTCCCAGATTACCTTGGGTTCGCGACGTATTGCGTCTCAAATTCATGACCCCGGGTGAGTCTTTAACCTTCCGCTCTTAGTTTCTACTGTTCTTTGTTTTTCATTTTTGTCTTATACTGTTGCTTGACCACCCACGCGGTGTGATGTGCCCTAGCTGTAGGGTAACGCTGCGTACTTCTCGTAGGCGCTACTCCCTAAGCACCCCCGAGGGTTGACCCACCTCGTTGACTGCCGACACAATGAGGTGGGAGTCCATCCCTTCCGCTCCCGAAGTGGCAGGGGATCGAACTCAGTGGGACGAGCAAGTGGTCAAAGCCCACTGAAGTTGGGGTGCGCAGAGCCCCGGCGATCGGCAGGCGTCGGCTGATCTTTGATGTCGAGGAGCCCGAGGAGGAAGAGGATGCCATGATCTCTGAGGCAGCGTTGGCCTCTCCCCACCCCATTCCGGTGGAGGTGCCCAAGCGGGCGGTTTCTAGGTCCTTCCGCCTTGCATCGAGGTGAGACTGATGTTGATATATATGTACCGCTTATTCTTCTCTGCTGCTAACCTCCATGTGTTTCTGTTTTTAGGGTGGATGGAGTTGACCTTCTGTTAGGGCCGTCGGTGGTGCAATCGCTCCCTGGTGCAGCCATGGAGGCCAGGGCGTCGGGAGTCGTGGCCACGGTGTTCGAGGAAGGTGGCGCAGCTCTCATCGATGTGGGAGTTGTGGGCCTGGTCTTGGCCCCGGGTGGCGAGGATGCTGTCGTGACGTCAGGGGCGGTAGTTGATCCTCCGGTCGAAGGGTCAGCTGCTGCGGAGGGCGCCGTGGGTGCGGGGGTCGAGGGTGGCATTGTGGAGGATGTGGCGCTTGAGGAGGAGGTCATTGATCTCCCTGAGAGGGCTGGTTTGGAGGCTTAGCCCCCTGCCTCAATGGCGGTGGATGACCTCGAGCCAAGGGCTAGCTTGAGAGCCCCTGACGCGGAGGTCACAGCCCCTGCGCCGGCCCTAGGCCTAATGCCAAGGGTAGCCACCCCTCTTTTGTTGCAGCTTGCTGGTGTAATTTCTACTTCTCCCTTGGTTTATCTTTTTTTCAGTCGTTATTTTAACATTGCCTGTGTTCTGTAGCTATTCCGAGCACAGTATGTGCTGGAGACGGGGCGCGTGGTGACCCTCGAGGCTGAGGTTGAAGCCCTTCGCCGTGAGCATGATGATCAACTGGCCTAGAATACTGAGCTATCGCATAGGACCGCTATGGCGTAGACCTCTTCGGCTGGTGCAGTGGTGGTGGCCAAGAATGCCACCTAGATGGCAGAGGAGGCTGAACGCCAAGCGGCGGCCTCGGGGACCATGGTCGAGGAGGCGAGGGAGGCCAAGAGAGCCGCCCAGCGGGCCCTCGACGTGGCAAAGGAGTCGGCAGACCCTTTTGTTCTTGCTTTTTGTCACTTGGAGGGGTCTTCATCAATCTTCTGCTTGTAGGGAGGCGCGATCGAGACCATGCCCATATCGGAGAGCTCGAGGAGGAGGCGGTCGAGGTTCGCACGGTGATCGAGCGCGTGTACTCGCTCCTTGTTGAGGATGCCGACACAGAGTTCTGGGAGAAACTTGAGGGGTTTGAGACCCAGCTACGCCCCCTTATTGATGAGGCAGTAAAGTTTGGGGCTAAACAAGCCTTAGTTTACGTCCGGGCTCGCTCCCCGTCAGTCGATCTTTGGCAGCTGGAGCACGGACTGCCCACCGGAGTAACCGAGGACTGAGCCAAGGGGTTCCGACAGGAATGGAAAGCGTTGCCACTGCAATTGCCAAAGATCTTTAGTTCTTGCCTCTTCCTGAGGATCCTGCTACTGAGATGGTGTCCCCAAAGCTCTGGACCCAGCTGCGTCATTCCCCGAAGCCCAAGATCTAGCTGCGTCATCCCTCGAGGCTCAAGATCTGGTTGCGTCGTCCTCCGGGGAGTAGTTGTATTATAACCTGCACCAAAGTTATGAGTGATCAGTGTAAAACTTTGTGCTTTAAGAACTTCTGGCTCTTCTTTATGAAGTAAAGATAGGCTTTTTGCAATTCGCAATTTTTAAATCCTAACTGTATTTTCACCTTGAGAAACTCTAGGCCATATAGTACTCGGCGCGTGGCCCTTAGGCTACGCACGCGCCTACCAATATCTGGTCGAACAAGCCCTCAAGGGATTCGCAAGTTTGTGGTTTTTACTAATCCTTCGTGTTCTCGAGACGAGATCTCGAGCCCCTGGTATAGCCATATAGTCTCGGGTTCAGGGAACTAATGCCGCTTATGCACTAATCCTGACATTAGGCGTCACGAGTTCTCGAGGCCATCGGGACTTGAAGTTGAGGCTTTAGAACTTGAGCCCCGAGGGACTTAGCTATTAGCCAGGCGCCAAGAGGGCGCAAACGCAACTCTTTTTTGCTTGCGTGGTTGGTAATGCCAAACCCAGAGTAAATTCATAGGGGCACAACCATTTGAGCTAGACGTGTGATGCTTCGCCTTGACCCGAACAGGACTCGAGCCTAGCAATTGTTGCCGATGAAGATAAATGACATGGTTTTTCTCAGTGAAAAACTTGAACTTTATTTCATATAAGACGAAGAGTATATAGCTGGAAAAAAGGGAAGTTCGATCTTGATGGCGTTTGTTGTCTACGGCAAAATTCGGAGTGGAGTCAGGTTGAAGCCTTCCGATGGTGGCCTATTCTCGACGTCGACCCCTGTTGGCTCACCGTCTTCTTAGCTTCGACCTCCTACTCCTCATGCATTATGACATCCTCGCTGGTCTTCTTGCGCCACACCTTCTTTTGGGTCTGGCGCTTGCGTGGTCGATTCTTGGTGTTGTCCCTCCAGTTCTCGGCGTCATCACACCCATCCTCTTCCAAGTGCTCGAACCTCGGCCTTTCCTTTTGAGGCCTCCAGTCGTTCTTCCCAGGTCTTCTGTGCCGCTCGTTGACTCGGTGCGACGGGAGGAACTAGATCCGAGAGCCACAGTATAGTCATCGGTGGACCCGAACCATGTCCTAGTAAGTCGTCCGGCAAGGCGGCCTCCAACATGCTCGGGGAAATCCTCACGACGTTAGGATACTCAAGGAGGTGATTCCCCAAAGCTCTAGTAGAGGCGCCGGATGACTTGATACCACATCTGGAGTTCAATTACCCGATAAGGACTCAACTTTTCTTGTCGAAACCAAACCCCTATTCATAGGCCATACCGGACGGTCAATGCTAGTCTTGGCCTACCTTTGGTCCAGTCTGATAAGCCCAACTATGGAGTACCTAGGGGTCATATCCCCGACAGTCTGGAATTTGGTTGAACCTCCTCAAGGACATAACATTATTGGAACTAAATGGGTTTTTCGAAATAAACAGAATGAGGATGATTTAATTGTTAGAACTAAAGCTAGGCTTGTTGCTCAAGGATTTACTTAGGTGGAAGGATTGGATTTTAATAAAACTTTTGCTCGTGTTGCTAGAATTAAAACCATTAGACTCCTTTTAGCCTTTGCTACATCTAAAATTTTTAGATTGTATCAAATGGATGTTAAAAGTGCTTTTCTCAATGGTTTCATCAATGAGGAAATTTATATGAAACAACCACCTGGTTTTGAAAATCCTAAATTCCTAAATCATGTTTTCAAGTTGTTTAAAGCTTTGTATGGTTTGAAATAAGTGCCTAGAGCATGGTATGATAGGTTGAAAACTTTTCTACTTGAAAAAGGTTTTTCTATGGGAAAAGTGGATAAAATATTGTTTCTTTTCAAGCATGGCAATGATCAATTTTTTGTATAGATTTATGCGGATGATATTATCTTTGGTTGTTTATCTCACACTTTGGTTTCTAAGTTTTCTAAGACTGTGTAGAGAGTTTGAGATGAGTATGATGGGCGAGTTGACGTACTTTTTAGGACTACAAATCAAGCAAATAAAAGATAGTACTTTTGTTCATCAGAGTAAGTACACCAAGGATCTTCTTCGGTGTTTTGACATGAAAAATTATAAGCCGATTTCTACACCGATAGAAGCTACTTCTACTTTAGATCCTGACGAGGATGGTGAGCCTATTGATCAAAAGGAATATCACAGCATGATTGGCTCACTTTTGTATCTCACTACATCGAGGCCAGACATTCAATTCTCTGTTTGTTTGTGCGCTCAATTTCAAGTTTTTCCTCGTGTTTCACATCATCAAGCTATCAAGCGTATACTCAGATATCTCAAGTTTACTCAAGAATTTGGCATGTGGTACTCTACTCCCTCAAGTGTTAGTTTAAGAGCTTTTTCTGATACTGATTTTGGCGGTTGTAGAATTGATAGAAAGAGTACTAGTGGTACTTGTCATTTCTTGGAAACATCACATGTTGTTTGGTCATCTAGAAAACAATCTTATGTTGCACAATCCACTGTTGAAGATGAATATGTTGCTACTGCTAGTTGTTGCTCATAAGTTATTTGGCTTATTTTTACACTCAAGGATTATGAGGTTATATGTAATTATATTCCACTTTATTGTGATAACACAAGTGCTATAAATATTGCCAAGAACCCAGTGCAACATTCTAGAACAAAGCATATTAATATTCGATATTATTTTTTTAGAGATCATGTGGAGAAAAGTGATGTTGTACTTCTTTTTATTGACACAGAGTTGCAATTGGTAGATATTTTCACTAAACCTTTGGATTCTTCTCGCTTTGCTTTTCTTCATGGGGAGTTGGGTGTTGTTTATCCAATGGGTTTGTTTTGAGGGAGAGTTTGCTTTTTCATTTGTATCATAATGCATTCATGTTTATTTTTGTGTATTGTTTATATTCAAAATAAAAACAAAAGGAACAAAACATGGAGCTTTGATTTTTACCTTCAGTTAATTTTTGTGCTTATTAGCAATATCTTGTGAAGTTGATGGATCACTAGTCTTGCTTTCATGTCTTTTAGCCGTTTTATGAGTTTATGACATAGTTTTTGAGGGATATGACGCATGACACATAAGTATTCAAGTGAAACATAAAGTAATATGTTGTGCTGATCTGGTGGCTAGTTTGAGTTAAATATGCTTACATATGTTTTAGCTGTGTTTATTTCACCATGATAGTGCTTTCAATTTTAGCACTGGCAGTACTATAGCTCGTATAATGTCAAAACAATGAAATCTGAAAAGGAAAAGAAAGTGTGCAAAAGCACGAAAAGTTCAAAAAGAAAAGAAAGTGTTCAAAAGCATAGAAAATTCTGCATTCATGAAAAACTTGTTTTGCCTAGGTCGTCTCACGAGACTGCTTATCATTGCACTTTGATATGAACTTAGAGATGATCATATATAATTAGACCATTGAACTGGGGACTGTTTGTGTATGCAAGAACCTCACAATAGGTCATGTGACTGAAGCTCAGGTGACACCATCTATCCCTAGATTAGTGGTCGTTGTGCTGAGATATGCACTTATGAAATTTTATACAAAAGTTGCATATATCAATTCTGAAATTTTCAATGACTATGAATTTGCACATTTAAGAGCACTAAGCGTTGTTTTGGTTTTGTAGACGTGGGTGAATTGTGTGTGAGGTATTTCTCTTAGATTGGTCCCGGTGAAAGCCAACATTGTAAATCATTGAACTCATTCAATTTTAGTGATGATTTGAATTTGAGAATTATAGCTTAATTTTATCTTGAGGCTTTTAGACTTGTTTGTTAGCTGGTTTATCTATCTATTTTATTTGTGTTACAAATCTTATCACGTGGATTGCTTTAGGTATACTTCAAAGCTCTCAAATCAAGAAAAAAAAATGGTGTTCTCATGATAATTTCTCTCTTTTGCTTCACTTGATGAAATCATTGTCAAAGGAGGAGAAATACTTTAGGGGGAGAAATTGATTTTTGATAAAATCATTGTCTTTTACAATCAATTTTTGAGATTTATCGTTCTTTGAAAAACCTTGGGGGAGAAAAACTTGTGCTTGTGTTTTCGAAAATCAAAAATTTCTCTGTGCTTTTTAATGGTGTTGCCAATGTGTTAATCAAGGGGGAGATTGTGAGATCATGTATATGATCATTGATAACTGATGAATAAAATTATTTGATGTTGAATAAATTGGTTTTAATTGGTTTGAGTAGTCAAGCACTTTGGTCGAGTTGTCGAGCACTCTTGTCAGGCACTTAGCACTCGGCACTCAAAAAAACATAGCCCTCGAGAGAATTCAGCTATCGAGAGTTTTCGGCACCTGGGAGAATTTCAGCACTTAGGATTTTGGATCACTCGGATTTTTGATATTCAAGTCAGATCATATGCTTTAAATTATTTATTTAATAAATATACAATATTTGTGAATGATTAGAATGTTTGAGTTAAGTTGGAAAAAATTAATTAGACTAATTAAGTCAAGTTGGGAAGAACTTGTGCTCGGAAAAAAGGGTTTCTTGGTTTGTTCATGTGCAGGCATTACTTGAGGGCAAGTCATGGTCGATGACGGGATCAGAGCTAGGCTCGGAGAGGAGTTGAGGCTCAGAACGGTTGAGGATGTTATGCAGAACGCTCGGGCTAAAAGATGCGACACGTGAAGATGAGGTTTCCATATGTCGTACATGGAATGTGTGCGAATATGGAAAGAGAGGTTTCCATATGACATACGCGACATGTGTGCAGATATGGAAAGGAGACAAATTCGAAAGAAGTTAGGATTAAATAGATTCGTAAGAGATATGGATTCTTATTTGGATTAGGATTCTAAAAGTTATTAATTTCGTGGCTCATGGTGGCAGCCATGGAGGATTATAAATAGACTAGAGGGAAGAGCAAAACAGAGGTACGAGGAACAAGAGAAAATTAGGGTCTAGCTTTTTACTCTCCATCTAGGAATTTGCATGTGATTTGGTGAGGGGTGCTTTAGATTACACCTTGTAAACACTCTTATGCAATAAAGATTCATTTTTAAACATCAAGGAGTGTGGTATCACGTTCTTTCTTCTTAATGTTCATCGGTTTGCATCGTTTTGGCTTATTCTATGATTTAGCTTTTATTTGTGATTTAAATTTGAATTGATTCATCTAAAACCTTGCTAAGACATTAAGAAAGAGATCTGTAAAGTTTTATTGATTAATTCCTCGTATTTTAGAAGTAATTAAGGTTTTAATTTTCGGATCGGATCTGTTCTATTTTTGCGCTGCTACAAGTCTCGTGGTTCATAACTTTTGATTGGGAACTCAGATTTGAGTGAAATCTTCTAGGAAAGTTTCGTATTGAAGTCTAGTTTCTTGTGTTAAAATTTTAGATCAATCCAAGTTACGGTTTTAAAGTTACGCTTGTTTTACCGCTGTTTGGTCAGGCTGTTTTCGGTCCTCAGGACTCGGGAAATTTGCTGAGCTCTCGAGAAAGCTCTCGAGAAATTTGAGAAACCCTCAGGAAAATTCCTAAGTCCTCGGGAATTTCAGTCTGGTTGGGAATTTTATTGATTGGTTACGAATTAGCTTTCTGAATTTGTTTTTAGTGTCAGTTCTAGGGACTGCAACCATTCACCCCCTCTGGTTGCCGTGGTTAGCGTATTTCAATCTTAAAGGAAGCAAGCTCGTACCTAAGGTCTGAGTTTAAAAAGAAAGACTTGAGTAAAACCAAGTTTTGCCTTGGCTTAGAGCTAGAGCATATAACTGATAGAATTCTATTACATCAGTCTACTTACACTCAGAAAGCGTTAGAGAGATTTGGCTTTAAAAAGTTATTTTCTTCTAAAACCTCTATGGTTGGTAGTTCATTATAAACAGACCAAGATCCATACAGACCTAGAGAAGAGGGAGAGGAAATTTTGGGACCAGAATTCCCATACTTGAGTGCTATAGGTGCGTTAATATACTTGGCTAACTGCACTAGGCCGGACATTACGTTTGCAGTAAACCTACTAACATGATATAGCGCAGAACCTACCAAATGACATTGAAAGGGCATTAAGGACATTCTATGCTACTTGCAAGGAAGCAAGGATTTAGGCATGTTCTACAAAAAGAATTAAGACCTAAGTCTGGTTGGATATGCAGATGTCGGGTACCTATCATATCCGCATATTGGCAAATCGTAGACTAGCTATGTTTTCCTATGTTGTGGAACTGCAATATCCTAGAAATCATCAAAGCAAAGTCTTGTATTGACTTCAATGAACCACTTAAAATAATAGCTTTGTTTGAAGCCTTAAGGAAATGTGCATGGCTTACAAGAATGATTCATCACATCCAACAGTCATGTGATTTGAATCATGTTAACATCTCTACCATTATCTATGAAGATAATGCAGTTTACGTTGCACAAGTACAGTCATGATATGTGAAAAGCAATTTAACAAAACATATAAATCCCAAGTTCTTCGATGCTCATTATTTGCATAAGATGAATGAAATAAAGATAATGCACAGTAAGTCATGTGAGAATTTTGCAGACTTATTCACTAAATCTCTCCTAGCATCTAACTTTAAAAGATGTGTTTATGGATTAGAATGGTTAGACTTAGAGACTTATGCATTTTAGTAGGAGAAACTTCATATAACACCGACAAGAAAAATTGAATCTTAGTCAAGAAGACTAAGTACCTAAATTAGTCTTAAAGATTATATGAAATATTTTAGGTGAATTATACTCTTTTTCTTTTGAATGAGTTTTCCTGAAGTTTCTTATATTAAGGTTTTTAATGAGGCAATTTGTGCAACAGACACGCGCTATATACTCTTTCTCCTAATTTTTTCACTAGATTTTTGGAGAGTTTTGATGAAGTATATGCATGTCGCGTAGAGTGCCCAAGGGAGAGTGTTAGAAAACCAAAAATCCCAAAAATTACGGTATCCGAATTTATGATTTGGTGGACACGTCTATCTCTTAGGGGTTTTAGCCTATAAATAAAGGAGTTCTTCTTCTCATTGTAACGCACTTCAATTCAGATTAATAAAGAGGTCTAGTTTTTTCTCTATATACTGTGTTCTTGTTCTTTGTTGCAAAACTCTAGACTACACGCGATAGAAGAGTTACTCAATATAAATCAATGGATTATATAATTTTAGTGATTTTTTTGGATGTGGCCCTACCGCCGTATGCCTAAAATATTCTGTATATGATTTCATAATGCTCTGTAAATCAGTTTGATGATGAACAAGTGGAGTGTCATGATAAGTCTGGTTCTCCGTCCTTGCTGATATTACTCAGTTTTCCACGTGCTCTTGCCGATAAACACTGCATTTTGTAACTGGGCTTATGTAGCTGTGTCCTACGCTTTCAATGCACGCCTGATCTTTGATGTTTTTGCAAAGTACATTCGCAGTATGGTCTCTATCGATATGAAAGGAGAAATCTAGATGTCTACTATTTTTTAGGTCGGACAACACTTCCACTTTCTATTGGAAAACCATGTCCATCCAATAAAATCATGTTAAGCATCAATAAGTTCACTTACTTTCAGGATCTTTGGCACGGATGGGTCGTAGCATCCAATCCCTTGGAATCCCAAGTAAGAGTATCTTTTCCATTCCCAATCCTTCGGAATAATTCCTAATTTGAGGATCTCACGTCCTTGGAGGATTGCAAATCAAGTCTGTGGTGGCCTACTACCCAATCCAGCATGCAAAAAAAACTACCATTAGGATAATAAACTGCTTTCAATATCCTTGCTGCTACTGACATCCTTGCTTGGCCAGCAAAGCTAGATTAAAGATATTTATATATCTAAATCCTAGTCTACTAAGAAATTCAGGGTCTACTTGTTAGTTAGTGCTCCAGTTTATTAATACTTATCATATAGAAAATGTGAGCTATATTTTTTAAGCTTCACTAATTCAAATCCGTATTAAATTTAAAGTTTGATCAAAGATACGGTCATTTATCATTTATCCTATTATACCTAATTCCTTGTTAGTTAGTGCTCCAGTTTATTACTACTTATCGTATAGAAAATGTGAGCTATATTTATATTTTTTAAGCTTCACTAATTCAAATCCATGTTAAATTTAAAGTTTGATCAAAGATACGGTCATTTATCATTTATCCTATTATAACTAATTCCTTTTCCTTAATATTTGTTTACTACCTCACCAAAACGCTCGGTGGTAAGCAGAAATATCTAATCATTTGTTTCAGCTCGAAACTATAATAATCTAGCTTATTTTCATAAGCTGTAATAAACAGATGAGCTTATTATAATTTAAAGTAAAGATTATAATAATTTAATAAGCTTAACTAATTCAACTTTTTTTTTAAGTTAGATTGTTATAATAAAAAAAGTTGTCAGGCGCAACCTCGTTTCGAGTTTTGACGCAATATAGTGGGCCCACATCATGCACTGGCCCAAGTATGCGTTGTTCACCGATCTGCACGTGGTCCACAGTCCGTTCCAGGCCGGAGAAAATGGGCGCACGGGATCAACGGTACCACGTGGTCCAGTCTCGTTCTAGGCTAACTAAAATGGGAGATTATATCCTCTCTTTAGATAGAAATTGAGGATTTATTATTCACATCTCAATGATATATAGGGTCTACTCAAGTCGATGATATGTGGGCCAGGAGGATAAATCCTCAATTTCAATCTAAATGGAGGATATATGATCAATTTTTTCAACTAAAATGAGCTACACGTGGTTCACAATACTGTTCCATTCCATCTAAAATGGGCCGTATATGCTTCATCGTCTTGTTCCAGCCTAACTAAAAAGGGTCACGCGTGGTTCACAGTCTGTCAATAATTAAACTGTCGATAGAGCCATTGAAATCTTTTCTCTCTATGAATTGTCGACAAAGCATTAGTCGTCGACAGAAGCCTCTATCAAAAGTTCAACTATCGATAAATAGAGTCCTAGCCGTCGACAGAAGGCCTCAACCAACTATTGGATTGTCGACAGAGCGTGTCGACATAGGTCTATTTTTGTTATTTTCTGAGATCATGTACGAAATTTCGTAAAATAATATTATTTATAAAAAATTCGGTTCATAGTACCGTTCTGGCCCATCTAAAATGGGCTAGTTCACACTCCCGCTATGGCCCAACTAATATGGGCTTCATGTGGTTCACAGTGCCGTTAAGGCCCAACTAAAATGGGCCGTTCGTCCTTCGGAAGCCCGTTCTCTCCACAGACCTCCTCTCCATTCCGAGCCATCGAGCGAACCTCCCACTCCCACCGAGCGGCGCGGAGCGATGGCCGGCCGCGTGTTGGGGCTGCGACGGACGGGGAGGAGCCTCCGTCTCGTCGTCGTCCACGGTATTTTCCCGAATTATTTGTTTGCCTACCCTCTAACCCTAGTAGGCGTGTTCCTGTGGTTTTTTGTGCCCAGTTTGCTCGAAGCTTCAAGTCGTCTTCAACCATCTGTAACTCTCAAAAGAAGATTTAGATGCCATCTGGGGCGTAGGGCGTTCCAGTCCATGCTAGAAACCAGCTGCTCCTAAGTTCGCATCTCAATGACTTAAATGCTCGTTGCGGCCGGCTGAGATGGAGTTTGTGATAAACTTGGTCATTGCATCCATTGACCATTTATGCTTGTATTCATCAACAAGCAGATACCATATCCATCCATTGGGATTGCTTATCCCGGATACGATAGAATTTGTAATGAACTTGGTTATGACTTATGGCATAACATTCATATACGTATTGATCGTATTCATGAGATAGCTAGTCTCTCTTTTCGGCTTTGCCTCATTGGCCGATAACGATGAACAACTCGGACTCATTGATTCCAGCATTATCTGATTCTCCCATTTCGAGGTTCGGATTAGGGGCGGTCTCACCGTCACCGAGGTGGATAGAATTGCCGTGTCACGAATAGAAGGACGAGCCATACATGATGTCAACTGGTTACTACGCCCAACTGCCCAAGTATACGATCAGTGTGCTAGAGTACGCAGCTCTGTTCTTTCCTTGAACTCTGAAGAATTTATTCAGAGCATGCATGCCTTCTCCAAGCCGGGATGGATGGAGCAGCCGCCGGCTCAAGCGGTCGTCGTGATCGCGCCGCCGCTGCGCTGCATCCTGGCGCCCGCGAGACCGGGCCCCACTGCCGACGCGGAACTTATGTGGCGATGCTTTCTTGGCTTATCCATATCCACGTCATTTAATGTGGGGCATCCCTTGCCTCGACCGCCGTGCCTCCGGTGATCTACATATAGCCCCGACGGCGAGATCACTCACCACCAGCACACACCAACACATCATCGATCATCTCTGAAAGAGATCGAGATCAGTTGAGCAACACTTCAGCATCGAATTGAACAAAGTTTGCACAGATGAAGCACACCTGCAGCAGCTTGTGTTTGCTCCTCCTCGTGGTGCTCTGCAGCTTGAGCTGCAACTCTGCTCAAGCACAGGTCCTCTTCCAGGTACGTTTAGGACTGACGAACTGATCACTTTTTTCTTAGAAAGATTTTATCGGGAGAACAAAGTAGGATTTCAAGATGTGTGATGGCTCACTGATATCGATCACTTACCAAGTTAATTACGATGGATGCAGGGTTTCAACTGGGAGTCGTGGAAGCAGCAAGGGGGATGGTACAACTTTCTCAAGGGCCAAGTCGACGACATCGCCAAGGCCGGCGTCACCCACGTCTGGCTCCCGCCACCGTCGCACTCGGTCTCGTCGCAGGGCTACATGCCGGGGAGGCTCTACGACCTTGAAGCGTCCAAGTACGGCACGACGGCGGAGCTCAAGTCGCTTATCGCGGAGTTCCACGGCAAGGCTGTCCAGTGCGTGGCCGACGTCGTGATCAACCACCGGTGCGCCGAGAAGAAGGACGCGCGCGGCATCTACTGCATCTTCGAGGGCGGGACAGCCGACGACCGCCTCGACTGGGGCCCTGGCATGATTTGTAGCGACGACACGCAGTACTCCGACGGCACCGGCCACCGCGACACCGGCGAGGGCTTCGGCGCGGCGCCCGACATCGACCACCTCAACCCGCGCGTGCAGCGTGAGCTCACCGACTGGCTCAACTGGCTCAAGTCCGACGTCGGCTTCGACGGCTGGCGCCTCGACTTCGCCAAGGGCTACTCCACGGCCATCGCCAAGACGTACGTCGAGAACGTCAAGCCGGAGTTCGTCGTGTCCGAGATATGGAACTCGCTGAACTACAACGGCGACGGAAAGCCGGCGACCAACCAGGATCAAGGCCGGCAGGAGCTGGTGAACTGGGTGAACGCCGTCGGTGGGCCGGCGATGACGTTCGACTTCACCACCAAGGGCCTCCTCCAGGTCGGCGTGCAGGGCGAGCTGTGGCGGCTGCGCGATGGCAACGGCAAGGCCGCCGGCATGATCGGATGGCTGCCGGAGAAGGCCGTCACGTTCATCGACAACCACGACACCGGCTCGACGCAGAAGCTGTGGCCGTTCCCCTCCGACAAGGTCATGCAGGGCTACGCCTACATCCTCACCCACCCCGGAGTCCCCTGCATCGTAAGCGCCATTAATAACACACCAGAAAAACCTTCCATTGATTACACATCAACCGTACACGTGTCCTGATCTGATCCTTCTTGCTTCATCTACCCCTGCCCAGTTCTACGACCACATGTTCGACTGGAACCTGAAGCAGGAGATAACCACGCTGGCCACCATCAGGGCGCGGAACAGCATCCACGCCGGAAGCAAGCTCCGCATCCTCGTCGCCGACGCCGACGCCTACGTCGCCGTCGTGGACGAGAAGGTCATAGTGAAGATCGGGTCGAGGTACGACGTGGGAAACGTTATCCCATCGGATTTCCATCCAACGGCTCAAGGCAAGGAGTACTGCGTCTGGGAGAAGGGCTCCCTCCGCGTCCCCGCCGGGCGACACCTATAGCCAATTAAGTCTCTACATCACGAGAGCATTAGCTGCCTGATTCATACACGTTTTCACATCAAAATTACAGCATCCAAATCTACTTTTGTACACGATTGTAGCGTCCCAATAAGTAATAATTAAGCAAGTTCTCCCAGTCAATTTACAGCCGGGTGCAGCTTATGCTATGAACTACTTTATACCCTGTAATAGTGTGGTGAATAACACCTGCATGCGGCTCATCAGCGTGCAGTAAAATCATACTGCACCAATGAGCATGCTAATTTCTGGTGAAATTACATCAAACACACATCTTTTCTTTCTTTTTTCTGTTGTTTCTTTTACTTTGCCCCTTTTGTAACGTGGCGAGGTTTCGTTAACGAAACTGTGGGAGACCTTTTTCCCAAAGGGAAACTCATGATTTGTTTTGATACACCAATCCTATCCTAAGGCTCTATTAAGAGGAAAATGCCACTTCACTTTTAAACATTTTCTCACCAAGGTAACGATAATGTGCTCATTGAGTTCATCTTGATTCTTTCACTTGCGAATGCCAGATCGAAGCATACACAAACTTCCTACAACACGAGAGTAACAAACCCTGATTTTAAGGAAAATTAAAAACTGAATTAAAATACATTTTTAGAATTTGTTCATAATTAAAGAGAGCTAAAATACATGCTAATTTTTTTTCTTAATAATTTGCAGCTGGAGTTAATATTTCATAAATTCTCCATGCTCTAGAAACGGGCATGAAAAAAATTCCAGAATGTTTGAAAGTGTCGGAAACGATTTTAAAGCAACAAATATTATTTCAGCATAGATTTTAATTAGAAATCCCTTTCAAATCTCTTCCCCTCTACGTGCCAAACCGTGGCCCAATCCTCATTTCTCCTCCTTTCCTTGTTGGGCCGATAACCCTTGTTTTCCTCCCTTTTTTGCTCCTAGAGAAAATCAGATCCACTTTTTCATTCGCAATTCGAATTCATTTTCACATTTATCAACATTCTGGCCAGCAGATTTTCCGGGATAACTCAATATTTGTTAGCTCTATATTGTAAGAGCTAAAACGGGGTTTATTCAAGTTCAGGCGTTCCTAGAAGATAATATCTCTATGTCCTACTTGTATGTATTATTTAGAAGCATGTATATTATACCTTAGTGTGGTCTAGACTCAGACGTGGTTAGGTTTTTTATTGAAATGAACTAGGCATAAACATGCTAAAACCGTGGGACTTAGCTTGCTTGGTGAAGTAGTCACTTAAAATGTGTTAGTTGAACCTAGTCTCTCTTGGCCTCTCTTCTGCTTGGAATCACCAATCGTTGTGGCCTAGCTCGACTTGCCTATTACATGAAACGAATACTACTTATATACTAGTTGGGCTATTAATAGAGGTGGACAATACTCCAATTGCTACTTACATCACCACTTAGCCTAGCCTACCTACGTCAATCGTGTTATATTGTCCCTCGTATTGCTATCCCGAGATGTCTCTCTATAGTTGGCGCCTTTAGTGTAGTTGGATGGAATATCCACTGCTCGACTAGCGGAACGAGAGCATATATGAAGTCAAAGTCAGATATAGAAAATCTGAACACACTTGATGTGGATTGACCCTTAATAGGTGCCTACATTAAATGCTAGTTGACTGAGTGCTTTAGATTATGCTTCGCTTGATGTGCTTGGCTGGCTAGGAGACACGAAGAACCGTCTTTTGATTGGATACACATGGTTAGATCACTCCATAGAGGTACGCCCTGTTCCTACGGCCCAAAGAGAGCAACTCCTCGATCAGGTAAGTGGTCGGCTTAGATGGTTGATTGTTAACCTAATCATGGTCTAGAAGAGTTGTTATACCATAGATGGAAAAAGCTTTTGTAGTTAGGCCTGATTAAAATACCCCAATAACACGTGACTCCTGGAATCTGATGACTAATTAATTATACGTCAGATAAAAGTCTTATCAACTCTTAAGTGTATTACATAGCCTGCATCGATGACACTAAAAAAGTCGATTAACAGATTTCACCAGGAGCTACTAATTTCAAACAAACCGGTATTTATAACACCTACAATAGTTTTGGCTGCTTTGCATCCGTAAACCGGTAGCATCATTTTCCACTAGCCAGCCTCGCCATCTCCAAGTCTCCAACACGAGAATGGCGACGGTGCCGTAGAGCTGGGATTTAACACAATTTGTATATGGGCCAGGCCAGCACGACTGGTATATAGTTGTACTCATGCTAGAGAGGTAGACATAATGAGTCGGCCCGGCCTAATCCGAATAAAAAAGTTGCGTAGGAGCCAGCATGGCATAGAAATGTCCCATGTGACAATCTTTCAAGGATCAAGGAAACCAAATAAAAATGGAGAAATTTCTTCTCTTCACAATCCCCTTTTTTATTAACACATTGTTATCACTATTTATTTGGGATTGAGCTTGTCAACTAGGAGTTTAGGACGTGGTACAAAAATGCAACAAATAGTTTTTTGATAATAACCCCGTATTCACTCACATGTGTTGGGGAACCAGAGGCTATAATAGCAGAAAACAAAACTTTTATACCGTGCAAACCAGGATATCTTGCTAGAAATGAACCATAGATCGTTATCACTTGACGCATAGAGCAGTGGAAGAAGTGTTGGAGAAGCGAGCAGATCCAACACGTGTGTGCCGATGTGGTCAGGAAGCAGCCTATCCAATCGGCAAGCCCTCATCTAATTGCCTTTTTGTATTCACATATCCAACGGTAGAATGTCGACCAGAAGTGTACTAATGCACTCGGGCAGTCGGCGAGGTGGTCAGGCTCGGAAGAGACGGCGACTAGGGTTTGCTTGAGGTGGCTAACAGATTAGCACGCTCTATTATAAAAAGGCATATAATGCAAGAGCCACTCGCCTCTCATATATATAGACGTATTAGCTTGGGCCTTTCTGAGCTCAATCAGGACTCTACTTTGATCTCTATTTGATCTATTTAGATCTCTATCCAAACCGTTCGGATCTCTATCCAAGATAAGCAGATTCGAATCATATTTGAACTAGGTGTTCCAACTCGTTATGTGTGCGACCCTGTAGGCTTACGTATACTTGGTTATGTACGAAAAACTCCTTTCTAGTAAAGCATATTATCCTAGTATACATAAAGATCATATTGATTGTACAAACCCCTTTGTCATACAATATTGATTGAGCACAAGGCAAAACTTGTCATCCTATCAATAGCTCAATCTCTCTCTCGATCTCCGTATTGGATTATAACCTGTGATTAACTCCTTAATCATGTCAGTATGGCCATGTACTTCTATAATCCATTACATCGAGGGTCCGAAGATATCTCTCCTATAAGGAGGAGCAAATTTCATCTCTCACATCCCACTACATGCTTTATAGTAGACCCGAAGACTACTTTTATAAATACCTAATTACGGTGTAGCGTTTGGTAGTCCCAAAGTAAGCCACTATGTATATTGAAAGCTATAGTGATCTTAGGTCTAAGGACTTTATATAAACACTACTGAGATCAACTGATGACACATAAAATCTCAATAGTATCTCATAGTGAGTCTATCTAATATATGTTCTCTAACATACGTCTATGTTATTAATTTGATATTTTCATACCCATGATCCATGAGACATGATCATCAATCAATACACATGCCGATCTCAGTCATATATGATCAACATATGATTTACGTCCGATCAGAAATAATTTAGAAATAGTAACATTACAAGTTTCATGAATAAGTCACGTACTTGTTGATCTATAATGATAATATATATTTCAAGGAACAGAACAATATTTCACAAACATAATATGCCACGTACAGCATCTCCATGTTGCCTCTAGGGCATATTACTAACAACATGTACAACCTAAAATTCACAAAGATGATGGTTACCAAATTATTTGACCATAATTTCATGTTATAACATTCATTGCTACAGTTCGCTCCATTCTAGGTTCCAACCGTGAAACCGATACATTTTGAAAATAATATCGATGCAAAAGTCATCATAATAAAGCCATATGATTTATATTTTACTGATTAACTTTTAATCTAGCATGAGAATATCTGAAGTTATTGTGCAAATGCCATGATTTCTACAGAACAACCAAACAAACACTACCACAGAACCACTTAAAAGTAGCGTCATATCAGTGCCGGTTATCTCTAAGCCGACACTGAAGCTATATCACTGCCGGTTTAAAAAATGGAAGCCGTTAAATTTTTTGAAATTGAATGAAATCGGCACTGTTGCGCCACTTTCAGTGCCGGTTCCATTTACGAACCGGCACTGATACATCAGTATCGGTTCATTTCATTAACCGACACTACAAGTGGCGAAACAATGTCGATTCATGGCACAAACCGACACTAATGTATCAGTGACGGTTCATAAACAGAACCGGCACTGTTGCGCCGCTATAAATCTTTCCCACGCTGCAACAATTTGTATTTCATTTGATCAACGGTTTACGGTTTATAGTTTAGGGTTTAGCATTTTTTAATAACAAATAATAAATGTTAAAAATACAAAGGTAGCATTTTTCATACTAAATAATAAATGTTAAAATACAAAGGTTTACCTTTTTTAATAATAAATTTTAAAACAAAAGGTTAGCAGGATTTACGGTTTACGGTAGGGATGAAAACGGATTGGATACGGACGGATATTAGTGATATTATATCCTTTTTCATATTTTTTGGATTTGGATTTGGATTCGAATACTCCGGATACGAATACAGAAAGGGATATTATCGGATATGAATATGGAGCAGATACGAATACAGTTACGGATATTTATCGGAAAAAATTATCTAGTAGATAATAAACATTCTCTAAATTTATAATTTTTTTGAATTCCAAAATCTTTTAAAAGATCCCATTTATTTTTAAAATCTTAAAGAAAATATAACATTCAGTACTAGAAAACAGCTCTTTGCCGAGTGCCCAGCTCTTTACCGAGTGTATTTTTTCGGGCACTCGGCAAAGAGGGTTGTTCGTCGAGTGTATTTTTTGAGCCTATGTGATATTTACAACTTGGTTTGAGCTTGAAAAATTTTCTACACTTAAAATACAACAAATCGTATTTCATGTAATTTTTTTGCATTTTTCTAGGTCCGTTTGCTATTTTTAATTCATTAAGTATTTTCTAGGATTTAAATTTAAATAGGTGAAATTTGAACTGCAAGTGCTTGAAATAATGAACCAAAATTTATAGAAAAATCATATTCATGTTTTTGAGTCTATTTTTAGTTCTTATCCACTAAATTGAAATAAATTTTGAAAAATTTAGGTTGTGACACTCGATCGGCAACGTAGAGCTTAATAATTTTTAATTCTAAAAAAATTCAAATGAAGTCTAAAAAATATGAGACCTATCATGGTGTTATGATATGATACATAGATACTGTGATAAAATTTTAAAAATAATTTAAGAAAGTTATCACGTACGATGTTAAGAAAGTCGAATATTCTCCCATGATGAATTAGGATTTACCGAAAGAATGAGTTGTGTTTAAAAGCAGAATGAGTTGTGTTTAAAAGCAAATCAACGGTTAAATATTTTTTTGAACTTGAAACATTTTCTACGATCAAAATGCAACATAGCTTATCTCATGTAAAAATTTAGTACTTTTCTGGGTCAGTTTACTATTTTTAATTCATTAAGTGTGTTTCTAGGATTTATATTGAAATAGGTCAAATTTAAACTGCAAGTGCATGAAATAATAAAGGAAAATTTGTAGAAAAATCATATTCATATTTTTGAGTTCATTTGTAGGCTGTACCCACTAAATAAAAAGAAATTTTGAAAAATCTAGGTTACGACACTCGATTGGCAACATGGAGCTTAATGGTTTTTTAATTTAAAAAAATCAAATGAATTCTTAAAAACACGATACCTGTCATGATGTTATAATCTGATATGTAGATGCTATGATAAAAATTTAAAAATATTTTGAGAAAGTTATTATGTAAGATGTTAATAAAGTTGGAGATTCTCCAAGGACGAATTAGGATTTAAAGAAGGAATGTGTTGGATTTGAAAGCAAATTATCAGTTAAATTCTCGTTTGAACTTGAAACTTTTTCTACAATTAAAATACAGCGTATCTTATCCCATGAAAAAATTTGACATTTTTCTAAGTCAGTTAACTATTTTTAGTTAATTAATTATGTTTCTAGGATTTAAATCCGGATAATCCGAATTATCCGAATCCATATCCGTCGGATACCATCGATGTCATATCCGTTTCCGTATCCAAAAAAAATTGTATCTGAATCCATATCAGAATCAAAAAATTTTAGATCCAAATCCGTTTTTCTAGATACGGTGAGAAACTATCCGAATCACTTTCATCCCTAGTTTATGGTTTACGGTTTACGGTTTAAGGTTTACGGTTTATGGATTAGGGTTTAGGGTTTAGGGTTTACGGTTTAGGGTTTAGGGTTATGATTTACGGTTTACAGTTTATAGTTTAGGGTTTATGGTTTATGGTTACGGTTTACAGTTTAGGGTTTAGGGTTTAGGGTTTCTGGGTTACGGTTTATGATTTAGGGTTATGGTTCAGGGTTTACGGTTTAGGGTTTAGAATTTAAGGTAGCCTTTTTTAATAATAAATAATAAATGTTAAAATACAAAGGTAGCATTTTTATAATAACAAATAATAAATGTTAAAATACAAAGGTAGCCTTTTTTAATAACAAATAATAAATGTTAAAATATAAATGTAGCTTTTTTAGTAATAAATAATAAATTTTTAAAAAATATAGCAGGTATTAATAATAAGTTTTAAAATATATTTCAGTGCCGGTTCTAAATAAAACCGGCACTGACAACACTATCAGTGTCGGTTCTATATAAATATCAGTGTCGGTTCTATTTAGAGCTAGCACTAATAGGGACATATCAGTGCTGGTTCTATATAAAATGGGCACTGGTAGGGGACTATCAGTGCTGGTTATGCTATAGAACTGATACTGATGTATGTTCCTATATAAGCTTTGGGGACTTAGCTGTTTTTTTCCATCCGTACTTGTCTCCTCCCGTAGTCGTTGTCTTTGTCGTCTCCTCCTATGCCCGTCCAGCCTTCTCCACCGACGTCGGCCTAGCCGCCACTGACTCCGCCCGTCCGTTCGCCGTCACCTACGTCATGTCCAACCGTCCGACTGCCTCTGCCCTTCCAGCCGCCACCGACTCCGCCCGTGACGTACTGACTGAATTGCAACAGGAGGATTTTTGAAGACCCTAGATGTTTTTCCCCTTCTTGAAATGTCATGCTAAACTACAATGTATGGAGTTTTGTGTGTGTTCATGTGTCGATGAATAGGAAGGCAACAAGGGGAGGCAGCAGTAGGAACAATTGAGCCGACGGTAGAGCTTTTTGTGTGTGTGTGTTTGTTGGAATGGATATAAAGTGATGTATATGTATATCTTTGTGTGTGTTTTTGGTGTCGGGGATGTGACCCCCGGGTACCTCATGATTGGGTTTATCAGTTCGGACCGAGAGCAGGCCAAGTCCAGTATTGCCGTCCGGTATGGCCCATGGAGGGGGATTCAGCTCCGATAAAGAAGGTTGAGTCCTTATCGGGTAACTGGATCCCGTATCTGATATGAAAAGATATATTTGTACTAGAATCTTTATAATTAGGGATTTAGCACCTAAGTTTGGTAGGTAATCCTAGATCAACTTGGGATAGAGTCCTAGGTTGTTGGGCTCACCTCCTGAGTATATAAAGGAGGCGGGGCACCCCAAGAGACATCTATCTATCATCTAGCATCTAGCTTCATCATATTTTTCTTGCTTTCAACACCTTATGCCTCTATAGCTTAATTGCGTCACATTGTAAGATCCACCATCATATTATATACCAAAGCACTAGACGTAGGGCTATTATCCTCCAAAAGATCTAAACTAGTATAAACCTTGGCTCTTGAATTGTAGAGTTGACCATCGGATTCGAAGGCGTTGCGCTTCCCTTACACGCATCTAATCTCCATCTCGGGTACCCCCTTAGGTGGACTGCTCGGTGATTCACCGATAGTTAGAATAGATATAAAGTGATGTATATGTATATCTTTAAGTGTAAGTACTGATGAATTGTTATAAAGTGTATGCTCCTTGGACTTCTTGATATTGTTGTATGTAATACGATTATGTTTTGTTTATTATGTCAAATAATAGCCTAAATGATCACTAAGGCCTTTACCATAAACTTATACCCTAACCCTAAACTAACGCTATCTCCTATACCATATAAAGTTCATGTATTTTACAATAATTTCTTGAGTACTTATTAATCTTATGAGTACTTATGAATTTAGAATTTTTATGTAGGAGTGACACCGAAAAAGTCATGCCGTCGTACGCGTGCTCGCCCCACCCCCGCTTCGATAGAAACCCCACTGTCTTCACCCCAGTAAAAGCACCAAGATAAAAAGAGCCTATAGACCTTGATCTAAATCCACTCAGTGACGAAGATTGCAACCTAAATATTATTATCAACTTGGCAGACTTAGTACCCCAGCTAGACGTTGAGCTTGAGACAATAAACAATCCACAACAAGAGCATGGGACCGATACACTCAATGAGACAGAGCAAGGTGCTGATCCGATAAATGAGGCAGAGCAGGGTGCAGAGGATGCTGCTAATCCTATAGATCAAGGTGCAATAAGCCAAGAGAGGAGTGGACGTGGTCCCAGTGTGATGCCAGAAGGATGGTTCGTAATAGTAGAGGTTAATTCTGTTGGCGAGTCTATAAGACCAAAAAATGTTCTAGGGCCATACAAGACAGTCATAGGGTGCCTCGTGAGAGACCCTGTTGCAATCACGTTTAGACTTTGGAGAGGCCCAACAAGTAACATATGGGTGGTTTCCAGCAATATAAAAAACTTATTGTGGGGGCAAACTGCTGGCCAGATTCCAATTCCCCCAAGATTGCAATATGGGAAAAGTAAAAAGTCGTGCCATATCTGTAATGGGGACAGCATTTAGGACATTCAAGGGAAAGCTATGGAGATAGTACTACTTAAAGGGTCGAACACCAGATTGGGGTGACTACCCGACAATTGAGCCGTACTGGACTTAATTCATTGAATATAGGAATTCAGAGGAAACGACGGAACTAAGTAAAGCAAACAAGTCCAACTCTTATAAAAACATATGGCCGCACCGTACCGGCTCTCGTGGGTACATGATGAAATATGATGAATGGAAAAATATGGAAGAACAAGTTGTCCGTAGTAGCGTCGTACCTGTGACATCTGACTGGATAACATGAGCAAAGCACTTCTTGTATGTGAGAGGTGTTACTTTGTCAGCCGAGGAAAGCCTAAATTTTAAGAATGATAATGTACAACAAGTATCTCAGAAATAGAGAGAAAGACCAACTAACGGTAGCACTTGGCAATAAAGAGCATCCAGGGCGTACTAGGGACAAAGGAATGATTCCTTGGATAGAGAAGTTCGCAGATGATGAGGTCTCCTATAAGAGCCGAAGCAGAAGAAAAGAGGAAATGGATGAGATGATGTCAATGATGCGCCAACAAATACAGAAAGAACGGGCAATGATTGATGCCAAAATAGCTGAAGCACTTCGGTAGCATGGTATTCACCGAGAGGACGGTGTCCAAGTGCCAACTGATGCTCATCAAAGCAGCTATACATCTACGGGGTTTATTGGGACAGACATAAATCAGTATCCCATGGATGAAATCACTTAAAGTAAGGTCTGTAAACTTACCATACCAACAATGAATATTAATACAACGATAGCGATGGGGCAGGTTGATCAATGTGTGGCAGGGGAAACCTTCAATGATGCACTAATACTGAAGGGATATGCTAAGGTTCATGTTGACTCAGTTAGAAAAGCATACCGTAAGATTGATATGGAGTATACTGGTGAGACAGGCTCCAAGAGACTCGGAGACAATGTTGGAGGATTCGTGCTGTGAAAAAAATAATTTATACTTTTTGAAGATGAAATAGATGAATTATCTGATGGAAGCTCGGACCAGCATAGAATTATGCTACGTGTATGGGATCCACCTCCACCTTTAAGGGAGCCATCTGTATCTCTACCTCGAAGGGATCAAACTCCACCTCTAGAGCCAACGCTACCTCCAAAGGAGCCTACTCCATCTTCACCTCAAAGGGATCCAACTCTACCTCTAGAGCCAACGCTACCTCCAAATGAGCCTACTCCATCTTCACCTCAAAGGGATCCAACTCTACCTCTAGAGCCAACGCTACCTTCAAAGGAGCCTACTTCACTTGCACCTCGAAGGGATCCAACTCCACCTCCACCACCAAGACAGTCTAAATCAAAATCTATAAGTACATTGAAGACAAAGTCGACCTCCTTCTAACAAGAAAGGGCACATAAGAAAACGAAGATAGCACCGAGGTTGCCCTATGATCTAAATGATACGGAGACAGATGCCGTGGTGGCCAATGTAAATTCCTGAAGCAACGAAGAAGTTTTTCATGAGCATGCCTAAACTAGTTGCAACTAAGCGCAAATCAGATTACGAGTGCATCGATGAGAAAAAACACCTTAAGGAGAAAACTAAAAGACAGATATCAAAAGGAAAAAAGGATAATGAGATGAAATTTTTTTTGAAAGAAGCTGGGCTGACCGTAGAGCAACTCATGGATGAATCATTGGTAGAAAAAGCTCCGACACGCTGAGTATTCAAAGTTAGGTGAATTATTAGTTGAACCAAAAGTGTGACGAAACCTTAGCTGCCAATCTCACAAATTCCACAGTTGGTATATGAAGCAATCCAAAGATGGCAGAGAAATGTTTGAGATCCATTTCAAGCATCGTGATTTCTTGCATGGCGACGGCATTCTTTACATCATATTCGAGGAGATGTATCAGTTGTACCAACAAGATACCCTCGACGTGACTATTCTTAGTTGCTGGACTCTATAAGTGTTATATTTACATAATTCACAGCTATTTATAGTATCGTTGTATTGAAATTTTGTTGTGCTAATCGTTTTTGTAGGATGGAGATATATAAATGTAGAACGGAATTGATTCCTCATGTGGGGTTCATAGACCCACTACAAATAAATTCGACAATGATTCAAGCGAGTCCTGATGTTGCCAAGGCATATGCGCTGCAAGTACTTCTAGATCTCCACTTAAAACAGTACATACTTCTGCCGTACAACTTTAGGTAAGAGTCTATTTCTAAATATTTTCATATACGTTGCACGAGAACCAAACATGTCTTAAACTATGATGATATGTATGTAGCTTTCACTAGGTTCTCCTCATAATTCAACCGGATATTGGCAAGATCATCATCCTTGACAGCCAAGATAATACACCAGTGTGTTACCAACCCGTCATTGACTTGCTACAAAGGTAGATAAATATGTCTGCCTTACTAATCTTTTATCTCTGTTCCCTAATGAATTAAATCTAACATTAGATTGAGTATACAAAAAATATATCAAGAAGAGTAATAGGTACTGCCCATACCAGAAAGATTGGATAGTCCGACATAACTTTCCGTGTCGGAAGCAAGATTCAGGCAATAATCTCTATGAATTTTATGTTATGAAATTCATGCACGGATTCATCGGAGACAAGGCGCTCAGGGTAAAAGATGCTGAGGTACGAGGAATATTAATCACATTGATAGCTATTTTTTATCTGAGGTGGGCCGACTTATAACGATTAATTTCTTCTGTTTGTACGTACAGCTTCTCAAACTATCCACGGATCGGTTATTGCCTATTGAAATCACCGCACTTCAAGAACAACTTTGCAGATTCCTCAACGACGTTATTTATGAACTGGGCGAGTATAATAGTCTAGCATCCTTGCGCTCAAGTGCTAAGGATACAGATAGATCGAAACCTTCATGTAGCAAGAAACCATAGACTACATACTTATCATTCAAGGTTGCTTGTCTTTGTAAAAACAATTTATCACATTCAAGGTTGTTTATAAAAACAATTTATGTAAATGATTCCCTAATTTTAATTTAGTATGTCACATTATTTTGATTTAAGATTGTCTACGCAATATTCTCGATGTAGGATATACAGATGGATTTAGCATATATGTGTATTTGTATATATAATTAATACAACATGGTTTATATAAAAAAATAGGAAAAAACACATCAGTATCGGTTTGGACGGGTAACCAGCACTGATACTCGGCTATTAGTGTCGGTTCTAGAGATGAACCGACACTGATATCAGAGTATCAGTGCCGGTTCAGTTTTAGAACCGACACTGATACGCGAGTATCAGTGTCAGTTAGGGACTAGAAACGGCACTGATAGGCTTGAATAGTGGTGGTTTTAGAACCGCCACTGATAGCCGTCGACTAGCAGTTCTGACTAGTCAGTGACGGTTCAGAACCCACCACTGATAGCCATTTTGACTCGACACTGACGTCTGCTCCTATAGCAGTGAGACTTTCTAACATTGTGAGTAAAACTCAGTGACATATCTAAATAAAATATAATTATAGCAGGTAATTTCACAATATGACACTTTTGAATGAATTGTACTATGTTATAACACGGAGAGCAAAGATGTACTTATACATGTACTGAGCGGGATGAAAACATACATCTCATATATACGAATCACATAGGGTGTATTTGCATGTCTGAATCTAGACTGGTGGATCCCAATTCCACCGTACACTACTAGAAACAATGATTTTCTTGTCGGCGGTATGACGGTATAATTTTCTTGACGGTATTTTAGTCACCAACATAAAAACAGAGACTTTCTGTCGGTTTGTGGTTTACCGACAGGGAAATTAATTTTCTTTGATGGTTTTTTAATTAACGACAGGGAAATAACTTTATCGACAGACGGGGTGAAAATAACCGATAGGAAAAATAAAAACCGACAGGAAATTACGTAATTTCTCTAACGGTTTTTTAATTACCGACAAAAAAAATTATGAAACAGCAATAAATGAAGTACTTCCTCTGGGTTTTTAACTACCGATAGAAAAATTGGTGAAAAAAAATTAGTCTCTCTATCTTCGCGGGCTCATTTTCCGTCGCGCCACAAAATTGCACTAAAATCTAAAACCCTCCGTTATTTTCCCCTCTCCCGCTGCATCCTCC
>KE372675.1:89522-108772 GCA_000418225.1 Zizania latifolia
TGCCCTCCCCCCGTGCTGCCTCTAGATCTCTGGCGCCCTCTCCCGGCGTCACCTCCAGATCCAGCGCTCTCCACCACGTCGCCTCCAGATCTGGCTCCCCCCGCGCCGCCTCTAGATCTAGCACCCCCACCCCACGCTGCCTCTAGATCCGGCGCCCTTCCCTCGCACCGCCTCCCTCCTGGTAAACACTCACATAACACTTGTTGATTCTTCAAATATGTGCTTTTCTCCATCTATTTTCTCTACTGAGATTGTGAGAAATCATGCTGAATTGACACACACTACCTTGTTCCAAATGAAGATGAGACTGGACCAACGTTACTAGTCCTGAGGCAAGACATTCAGCAGAATGTTCAGGTAATTTGTCTGTCTGCATGTTGCCAGTCTGATACTCCTACGCTTCTCGTTTCAGTCACCAGCAATGCTAGCTGAATCTTTTGTGTGTTCTCTTTGCAGAGATTGCAGGATTTGCTTGCAAGGGACCCTTCCAAGTATGCAACCTTGACAGCAATAGTGACCGAGGAGGGGCAAGAAGGGACCTTGAAGAAGGTCAACAGCTTCACCAGAGCTATTCTCTGGCTGGCTAGGTACACTGAAATTATGTGTGCTCATCTGACAAATATCCATGTCTATCATGTCAATTCTGCTGCAAATTAAACCTTGTCCAACTAGGTCGATAAACTTCTCACAACATTTACTGGAGAGGTTGCTGAACACCAGTGATTAGTTGAGCCTCGAAGAGATAGCTTATGCCGGTGCCCTCCCCCGCACCGCCTTCCTCCTAGTAAACTTCTACTCGTGCTAATCTAAACATTTTCTCTGTAACCAATTAAACATTGTGCTTGTTTAAATATGTCGCATGCATGTGAGAGTGCATCTCCTTTAGAAAATCTGTTTTGATATAAATTTTGTAATTGTACATGGATAAATAGGTGTACTAGACTAATAATATATTTTCATTGGATGCAGTCTTTATGACTTGGCTAATGTTGTGCCAGCTTTTGCAAAATTCTACCATGAGGCCAGTGAATCCTATGAACAGGCTTGCACTCGTCATATCAGCTTGCTTATTTATCTTGTATGTCAATATATCAGATTCTGCTTGCTGTGGATATAATGTGTTTCTTCTTCCAAATCTAAACTCTTTTTTAACTTATGGCAGCAATTTGAGGGGCTATTTCAGTTTTCTCGAGAAGTCGATGAATTGATATACACCATAGCTGCTGAAGGGGTGAGCATATACTATGTTTTAGGGTGGTACTAATCTCCATGAACCATTATTTCCAATTGTAATGCAAGAAAAATTTTACAGTTCTTGAGGAGATACCATGAAATATCAAAATTAACACTAAAAATTATGGTACCTCCTGGTACCTTCTTAAGGACTGTAAAATCACTCGTAATGCAAACACTTACATGCTGCTTTTACTGATTTACTCAAAAAACTTCTTTTTAAAAACTTCAAGCTACTTCTTTACTCAAAAAGAGGATATGGGGGGAGATGCAAACACTCACATGCTGTTTTTACTGATTTCTATTGGAAAACCAAAAATAGCAATAACTTGGAATGCAAAATTCCTCTTCATTGAAGGAGCCATCTAACCTTTTTCCCCTTGAAATTCAGATTCCTTTTCAGCTTGGGTAACAGGTTTACAATGCCATCGCCCATCTGATTGCATTGCTGCCTGCATTTACCCATTACTTTTTCAAATGATGACCGTTGATTTTCATGGCACAATATATTTCATTGACTAATGGAACTATTTTGATTTTCAGGTCTTGCAGGGTCTGGATGCTGCTAGTGCAACCGTAGATGATATGGATGAGTGGTTATGGATTTTCAATCTGAAGCTCAGGCATATGAGAGAAGATATTGCATCAGTATGCTCATGAGTATACATGTTTATAAGATGTAGAAGTCTTTTAGAAATTAGAAGTGGACTTTTTTTATTTATCCTGTTGACATGCGACATATTAAAGGCCATTGCAGTTTCTTAGCTTATGAATTTGAGATAATATATATAGCCTCTTGGTTGACTAGCATGCTTTCTACTGTCTGTACTGCTAACTGAGGTAACTAGTCCAAGATCTACAAGGTTGGGACAGAAAATTAGCTCAAAACTCACGTGTCATGTAAAAACTCTGAGGATTTAGCATGCAACAGCCTGGGAAGCCCTAATATTTTGTAAATCCGATTCCCTATTTCGAAACAAATTAAAAGAGCATGGTTCTTGGTTCTGTTACTGTTCGAGTTGAATCCGAGTAACAGAGTGGACCAGTTTGGTATATGCTTGATAGTATATCAGGTTAGGTGAATGTTATCTACACAATTACTTGGGTTTTGAAACTAAATTTTATTTTCAAGTTTCTTATTGTAGTTTTTATTATCTGGTGATTACTACCCTAATATTTTCATGACATCTCTTGATTTCTTGCTACACATGTTAATGTGTCTTTCTTTTTGTTCTTACAAGTACTGCAGATAAGAAAAAGCCAGCATGAAGTTATTAATCCAGCAATCACGGTATTTCTTCACACATGGGAGCTGGTCTGGAGGCCATGGTGTTCCTCCTTTAGGTTGTCCTTTGCATACTCTTACTGGATTGGTAGAACTTTTGCTAGCTAGGAGAATTGGTTGTTAGGAGAAATTGATGTTAACTTGTGTTCATGGCATAGTGATGCAAACTTTTGTAAGGAAGGTAACTTTAGTGCTCATGCCATACTAATGCAAGTATGAGATATCTTGTGTCCAGGGTTGTTGATTGAGATTTCTTAAAGTGAATGTGAGCATATGATTGGAATCATGTTGAATTTGTGTTTTAAATTTTGATGAATGTTGTGATGAAACCTCTACAAAATTCTGTTTTGATCTCTACGAAATTCTGTTTTGAGCACTATATTACAAAATTTATTTTCCTGTCGGTTCAAATAGACAGGGAATTACTTTAAAACATGATGGAAAATTTTCGACAGAAAAAATGTCCACAACCTGACAGGGAAAAACATCCACAACACGACAGAAAAATGTTTTTAGTGACGGTAAAAATCTATTTCCCTATCGGCATAACTTGACAGAGATAAAAATTTAGAACTGATGATGGCAAAATTTCCTGTCGGTCACAAACCGTCAAAAAATTGTCACACCGACAGGGAAATAGGTTAGCTGTCAGGCAATTTTAATTTCCCTGCCACACTATCCCTGGTGGGTATTTTCTGTCAGCATACCGTTAGGAAAATTGTTTTATCCATTTTCATGTTGGTTTGCTATATTTTTCTGATGATTTTTTTTATAGGGAAATCATGGTTTCCATTAGTGGTATATTTCAAAAAATATGGGTGTTTGGTTGGATGAATCGACTATAGCACGCTGGTTCCATTGGTTTACTTGTACAATTCCATCTGAGATCCCTAGAGCAGCCCAAATCCTCATTCTCCACAGATCTAGAACTGAGCGAGCAGGAAGAAGCAGGAGGGAGTGACGCTAGAGTTACCTACACAAGTGAGACTCCTCCGTCGCTGCTCGTCGCCGCACTATCGTCATCGCCAAGCCTCCTCCACCACCACGTCCCCGCACCGGCTTCCTATCGTGGCCCCGTGTGGCCTCCCCGCCATGGACCCATGTGGGCCCTCACCTTAGCTCCTAGCCACCTCCTCGTCGTGTCTCCTCGCCGCCACCCCGTCATGGCCCCGCGCTGGCCCCACGATGTCTCCCCATCGCCGGACCTCGTCACAACCCCCCATCTGCTCCCCACGCCAATTCTCCACGCCCTTATCCTCTGCCCCTTCTTCGCTGGCCCCTTCAATTATTCTATTTATTCATAATTGCTTTTTATTTTATCAGAATTGGAAACAAGCTCTATCCATTTATTCATTAGACCCAGAAAATCGGAATTTTCTTATTCCATTCCAAAAATCCAAAATAAGAAATTGATTTTATTACGACATGTATTCCTTCCAAAGAATTTCATAACAAATTTTAAGTATAAAAATTACTTCAGAAATAACTTGATTAAATAAAAAACTGAAAAACATGTGCAGATAGGTAACCACACCACCTCTCACATTCAAAGTCAACATATCCCATTAAAACGGCCAACCAAACAACTTCATAGCGCACTGTATCCACTCATACGTCCTCATGTACAGTCTATCAAACACATACTCATTCAGTTTGTATCCACAGAAACATCAAACCAAACACTCTTCTTTTTTCAAATACAATTCTACTCATACAGCTTCCCCTCATCCAGGATATTCGATGTCACCTCCTAAAAATAACCAAACACATTCATAACTACAAATGAATGTGACACATTGCTATTCATACATTATGGGCCTTGCCTGGGCGCCTGGCCTGACCAGGCCAAGTGAGCCTATGGGCCGTGTTTGGGCCTGTTCATCACTGCTACGTGATAGTCTGACACAAAGTTTTTAAAAACTAATTATTTTTATTCAAAATTGCTATTTTGAGTTTGTTTTTTGAAAAAAATGTTGGACAAGTCAAAAAGGATCATGTTAACGAACCAATGATCAATAGAACCTACGTCGATAAATAGCTGATCTACATGAGTCTCTATGTAATTATTAGGTAATTTCAAAATATCAATAGATTGGTCAAATAATCAGATAAAAGATCTTTATCGACAATCATAGGTTGATTGTTAACATGAGTCCTATCGACTGCTAGTTAGTCAATAGAGATATAGTTTTCTAATTTTTCAAAAAACAAAACTAAAATTATAATTTTAAATAAAAATAATTAAAAAATCATACGACACGACTTACCAAATCAGACGACATAGCTTGACTAGACATGAAGGCCCGGCCCATGCCTTGGACCAAGTCCTAGGGGGGTGCTGCCGTGGTGGTGCCCCTCGGGTTCACAGGCACGTGTCACGGTCGATCGCGTGGTGGAGGCGTGGAGCGAGGGGGCTGGTCGCGGGTCGTCGCTGCGCCTGCGTCAGCCGCTGTTCCAGGCTGGGAATTGGAAGCTGCGGGAGAGGGGGTGGCCTACGGCCTCTTTTCCAGGGGCTATGAGGTCGGACCCATTTTGCACTCTCTAACTATGACCTATTTGTTTTCAGTTTCTTACGGCCATGATTATTTATAGAATTTGAAATTAAAATAAATTATTTAGATTATAGACTCGAGTAATGAGAATCAATAGCTATAGAATGTAGAAATGAGCTAAAATTTAAAAGTTAAAAAACACCAGCTAGATATTTAAATTATAGATCTACTCGTACCAATAAGTAGGCTAGATGCTAATAATCTCTAACTAAAATAAATAGACTATTAATGCAGTTATACGTTGAACGGCTGTAAAGTGAGCTTGTATCGGACAAGGGGTATCACGCAAAAATTGCAGGCCCATGTTCTGGTCCAATCTGAAATCGCGTGATTCTTTGGTCTTTGGGCAGCACACGAAGAACGGAACCCTTACGGTAGTGAGTGATTTTATGGTTACCGAGAATATCATATTTTTAGTATAAATTTATATAAATTTCAGTATCATGGTCTTTTAGCATTATATACATGTATTATGCAGATATAAAAAAAAATATAATATTTTTCTTAGATAGGTGAGTGTGGGCCTATGATTAATGAATAATAAAATTTAATTGCTTTATATGTAAAAATTAACATTTATAAGTAAAAAGTTGTTATATTCAAAACAAATTTTAAAATTAAAATAGGCTATATTTTAGGTTAGAGAACGAGAACGTAAAATTTCTCTCTATTAGTAGCCGTGTCCAGCCACACCAGTGCAACATGCGCAGCATCAGAGATTCACTGTTCTCAGACTCGATCCAAACCTTTGCAGCGTGGCACTGAATTTTCTTGCTGGATGGAGTAGTTCCGTTCTGGCATCATGCATGCTACATTTGCTATATTATTGCCAGACAACACCATTACTTTTGCTATATTTTGTTAACCACTCTGTCAGTGTTGGTATCCAGTACTCCTACTTGCCGCTACTGAATGCCCATGTGGCCGCCGTGCCTTATTGCAGAATTACGTACCCAAGGTCCGGGAAAAAGTTTAAATCGCCCGCTTTAATTATCCTGTACCTGCAAACAAAGTACTGCATCGGCCTTGGATTATTTTATTGGACGGTCAAACTGTACCACAGCCGAGCCAGGCGTGCAATTGGCCGCTAGCTGCTGGAGTGCTGACCTGCAGCTAGCGGCGCAGATAATGCAGCAACTCTGGGCTTGTCGTGGCCAGGAGTGAACGCCGGGCCTAGTATTCCACGCGCTGCCGCTGCTCCACGCGGACTCATCTACAGTCGCAAATGCTGCAAATCTGCAATGAAGCCGCGTCAAATCTGGATATCTGATCGATCCTAGGCAGCTAGCTCCAGCTAGCCACTGTCTGCACACTGCAGCTAGCTAGCTTGAAGACGCCCAGAGCCCCAGACGGCATGCAATGATGCAGACATATGCGTAAATGCCGTCCAAAAAATGAGTGAGATCCATCCATCCATCCCAGCGATCAGCAGAGGATCGATCCATCCGCAGAGACCGGACGTCCGGCCATAGATGGTACGGATGCGAAAATATCCAAATTATTCTATCCGATTGTAAATATGATATTCGTATTTGTATCTGAATTAAATATGAACGATAAACGAAAACATCTGAATTCGTTTGACAAATATGGATATGAAAATAGATATCCGAATTTCTGCTGAATGAGGATATGAAAATGGATACATCCGTATCCGTTTTAGGATTTCACACAGATCAGACTTTTAGAGACTCATGATGACATGTCATCACTATATTAATATATGTAGTTTATTTATTCTTTATGTAATTACGAAATACTAAAATTAATGGGACTTTCTAGCAGTTCAAGGCAGTAAGATATTTGCAACTTTGTTTGAGCTTAAAAAATTTTCTACACTTAATATACAACATAACTTATTTCATGTAAAAATTTTACATTTTTCTAGGTCTGTTTGCTATTTTTAATTCATTAATTGTGTTTCTAGGAATTAAATTGAAATAGGTGAAATTTGAACTGCAAGTGTCTGAAATAATGCACCAAAATTTATAGAAAAATCATATTCATGTTTTTAGTCCATTTTTAGTTCTTATCCACTAAATTGAAAGAAATTTTGAAAAAAATCTAAGTTATGACACTCGATCGGCAATGTAGAGCTTAATGGTTTTTTAATTTAGAAAAACAAATGAAGTCTAAAAAACACGAGACTTATCACGGTATTATGATATAATACGTAGATACTGTGATAAAAATTTAAAAATATTTTAAGAAAGTTATCACGTAGGATGTTAAGAAACCGGAGATTCTCCGAGGAGAAATTAAGGTTTAGAGAAGGAATTGGTCAGGGTTGAAAGCAAATCGATGGTTAAATCTTTGTTTGAACTTGAAAAAAAATACAATCAAAATACAACATAGTTTATTCCATGTAAAAATTTAGTATTTTTCTGGGTCAGTTTACTATTTTTAATTCATTAAGTGTGTTTCTAGGATTTAAATTGAAATATGTGAAATTTGAACTGCAAGTGCCTGAAATAATGAACCAAAATTTATAGAAAAATTATATTCATATTTTTGAGTCCATCTGTAGGCCTTACTAGGGATGGCAGTTATACCCGTTTACCTGCGGGTAAAAACCCTATTAGGGTCGAGTTTGTTCTAATTTTTTTACCCGCGAGTATGATAATGGGTCAAATCTTATACCCGACGAGTAAACAGGTACGGGTATGGGTATTGACTACCCGTACCCGCTTGACCTATTTACCCGTTTACCCGGAGTATATAATTTCATTCCAAAACCCTAGGTCCACCGGTTCACAACTTCACCACTCCATTCTCACTTTCCCAGACCTCACCCCAGCCTAAGGATGGTAGCTTGTGATATCTTGGCTATTCCACACTAAGGATGGTAGCTCGTGATATCTTGGCTATTCTAATAACTACCGTGGCCTCGGAGTCCGCCTTTAGCACTAGTGGAAGGGTTCTAAGTGAGCACCGTAGTCGTCTCACTCCAAAAATGTTGGAGGCATTAATGTATAGCCAAAATTGGCTACGATATCAACTTGAAGGTATGATGATACGTGCAACCAAAATTGTATTTTGTATTTTTTTTTCATGTGATATACAACTACTAATGCAAATATTATTCTTCATGTTCTAGGTGAAGATGAGGCGGATAGCTTTTGGTCATATCTTCAAGACGTTGAGGAGGAGTTTAAAGATGGATCCTATTCCATACTAAATGATTATTCGGAATAATTTATGGCTTGTTGGATGTGTTTTCTACCATGTTTGGACTTAGAACTATAATGTCTTGTATTATGTCATTTTGACTCATTGTGGTGATGTTGAACTTTAATGTGTTTGATGTTTTCGTGGCTTGCTAGTTGTTGAATGAGGTGCTGAAAATATTAAATTTTAGTGGTGTAATATTGTGCTGAAATATTGCAGCTATAAGTATGCTAAAATATTGTTGTTTGCTGTTTTCTTATTCGCGGGTACACGGGTATGCCTGCAGGTATACGGCGCCCGCAGGTACCGGGCACGGGCACGGGTTTTTACCCGTCGCGGGTAATGGGCATGGGTATTTTTCGCTCGTACGGGCATGGGTACGCACTACCCATGCCCGTGATACCCGACTGCCATCCCTAGGCCTTACCCAATAAATTAAAAGAAATTTTGAAAAATCTAGGTTGCGACACTCGATCGGTAATATGAAGCTTAATAGTTTTTAATTCTAAAAAAACCAAATGAAATCTAAAAAACATAAGACTTATCATGGTGTTATCATATAATATGTAGATGCTGTGATAAAAATTTAAAAATGTTTCAAGAAAGTTGTCACATAGGATGTTAAGAAATCGGAGATTCTCCAAGGAGGAATTAGGGTTTAGAGAAGGAATGGGTTAGGTTTGAAAGCAAATTGATGGTTAAATCTTTGTTTGAACTTAAAAAAATTTTTACAATCAAAATACAATATACCTTATTCCATATAAAAATTTGGTATTTTTCTGGGTTAGTTTACTATTTTAATTAACTAAGTGTGTTTCTAGGATTTAAATTGAAATAGGTGGAATTTAAATTGCAAGTGCCTAAAACAATGAATAAAAATTTATAGAAAAATCATATTCATATTTTGAGTCTATTTGTAGGCCTTACCCACTAAATTAAAAGAAATTTTAAAAAATCTAGGTTGCGACACTCGATAGGTAATGTGAAGGTTAATGGTTTTTTAATTTTAAATACCAAATGAAGTCTGAAAAATACGAGACTTGTCGTGGTGTTATGATATAATATGCAGATGCTGTGATAAAAATTTAAAAATATTTCAAAAAATTTGTCACGTAGGATGTTAAGAAACCGGAGATTCTCCGAGGAGGAATTAAGGTTTAGAGAATAAATGGTTAGGTTTGAAAGTAAATCGATGGTTAAATCTTTGTTTGAATATAAAACTTTTTTTACAATAAAAATATAACATACCTTATTCCATGTAAAAATTTGGTACTTTTTTTGGTCAGTTTACTATTTTTAATTCATTAAGTGTGTTTCTAGGATTTAAATTGAAATAGGTGAAATTTGAACTAGAAGTGCCTGACATAATGAACCAAAATTTATAGAAAAATCATATTTATATTTTTGAGTCCATTTGTAGGCCTTACCCACTAAATTGAAAGAAATTTTGAAAAATCTAGATTGCGACACTTGATCGGCAATGTGAAGCTTAATGGTTTTTTAATTCTAAAAAAACCAAATAAAGTCTGAAAAATACGAGACTTATCATGGTGTTATGATATGATATATAGATACTGTGATAAAAATTTAAAAATGTTTCAACAAAGTTGTCACGTCGGATGTTAAGAAACCGGAGATTCTTCAAGGAGGAATTAGGATTTAGAGAAGGAATAGATTAGGTTTAAAAGCAAAGACATGGTTAAATCTTTGTTTAAACTTAAAATACAATATACCTTATTCCATGAAAAAATTTGGTATTTTTCTGGGTCAGTTTACTATTTTTATTTAATTAAGTGTGTTTCTAGGATTTAAATTGAAATAGGTGAAATTTGAACTGCAAATGCCTGAAATAATAAACCAAAATTTATAGAAAAATCATATTCATATTTTTGAGTCTATTTGTAGGCCTTACCCACTAAATTGAAAGAAAATTTGAAAAATCTAGGTTGCGACACTCGACCGGCAATGTGAAGCTTAATGATTTTTTAATTCTAAAAAAACCAAATAAAGTCTAAAAAATACGAGACTTATCATGATATTATGATATAATATGTAGATGCTGTGATAAAAATTTAAAAATATTTTAAGAATTTGTCACGTAGGATGTTAAGAAACCGCAGATTCTTCAAGGAGGATTTAGGGTTTAGAGAAGGAATGTGTTAGGTTTGAAAGCAAATCGATAGTTAAATCTTTGTTTAAACTTAAAACTTTTTTTACAATCAAAATACAACATACCTTATTTCATGTAAAAATTTAGTATTTTTCTAGGCCACTTTACTATTTTTAATTCATTAAGTGTGTTTCTAGGACTTAAATTGAAATAGGTGAAATTTGAACTGCAAGTGTCTGAAATAATGAACCAAAATTTATAGAAAAATCATATTTATATTTTTGATTCCATTTGTAGGCCTTGCCCACTAAATTGAAAGAAATTTTGAAAAATCTAGATTGCGACACTTGATCGGCATTGTGAAGCTTAATGATTTTTTAATTAAAAAAAACAAATAAAGTCTGAAAAACACAAGACTTGTCTTGTTGTTATGAGATTATACGTAGATGCTGTGATAAAAATTTAAAAATATTTTAAGAAAGTTGTCCATAATTTATAGTCAAGAATTCTTGTATTAACTGCTAATTTGGTATACTCGGCACTTTAGACTTTTGAAAAATTTACAAAATGATGAACATCCAAATATGGATTTATTTTAAGTTAAACTAGGTAAACATCCGAATGCGGATTCGTATTCGAATTATCCATTTTGTATTCGTATCTGAAAATATCCGTATTCGTATTCGTATTCGAAGTAAAATATGGTAAATAGTGCTATCCGGATTCGTTTCCATGCGTATCCGAATCCATCCCTACATAGTCGGCATGCTACATTGCATCAAACTTTGGTTCTTTGAACCCATTCGTTCACTCACTCACTCACCGCTAGATCCCATGCCGACGCGCTGCCAGAGCTATAGAACTTTGCAGAATTGAAGGGTTTCATCTCTCTAGTTATCACAGGGAAAATGAAATGAAATGAATTGTAGGTGAGCAGCAAGTTCGGCCACGAGCGGACGTCGGTTTCCCGTCAAAATTCAAATTACAAATTCTAAATTCAAAAATTTGCACCCAATGGTTACCAACAGTTTTACTTGGATACCGCTCGGTTTAAAACAGTTATTGTTTGACAAAGCTAGTTACCAAGTGGTTTAGTGTTGATAATCGGTCGGTTATTTGCGATAACCGATTGGTTTACATCGAAAAGTAAACATTTTTTAATACATAAAACAGAAAATATAGAAAATTTGGAAAATTTTAAAAGGGAAAAATCTAGAAAAAATATAGGAATGTAAGAAAATTTGTGACACACTGATAAAAAAATTGAAAATTTGGTATGCTATTTGTTATTTTTGGTTTAAAACAGTTACTGCCTGGCAAACGCTAGTTACCGAGTGGTTTCACGTTAACAATCAGACGGTTATCCGTGATAACCGACTAGTTTGCGTTAAAAAGCGATTGTTTTTTAAATATAGAAAATATTAAAAAAGGAAAAAATCTAAAATCTAAAAAATATAGGAATGTAAGAAAATTTGTGATATAGTGATAAAAATATCGGTATGATATTTGTTATTTTTGGCTAAATTAAATAACAAATATCATACCAAAATAATGTTTAAGCTTCACCCGTTTGTTACATGTGAACACCGAAACCTCGTCGTCTTTGCATCTCATTTGCTGAGTCACCATTGTCCTGTTGCAACTCTAAAACCCTAACCATGACCTGGCTCCTAACGCTAACCTAACCGGCCTGTTCTTGGTTGGGCCAGAGAGAGGCGCTTCTAAATTGACACTACAATCAATCAGATATAATAATTACAGTAATTGTTACGATACAAAAGAAAGTAAATGTATTCTATACTAATTAACTTCAATACAAAACAGTGGGGGAGCCAAACAAAAAATGGAGGAGGCTGAGTTTGAAGGGTTCAATACATTCTACGGTGATTCCTTAGCATAGTTATTTAACTTTTATTCAACACATGTTCTTTAATTGATTCATTAAGTCCTCATACTTCATTCTTGCATTGTTGTGAGAACGACATCCATTCATATTTGCATTGCTTAAACTTGAATAGTAAGTGAGTAGCGCTCTTTCATTCATATTGTTAACCTAAGATTCAAAGAAGCAATAAGTCAATAAATAATAAATAAAACTTATAGTTACCATAATTAGTAAGTATATCAATTAACAAATACAACAAACAATAGTGCCAAATTATTAATTGAGCAAACGCTGCATCAGATTATTAATTGAGTAAATGAGCAATAAGCGATATATCGAGGTTGAGACTTAAGAGGTTCACAGGATTCGAGGTTCCTGTTCCACTTTTAGGTTCCTCTCGGTGCCTTCGCCGCTTCGTGGTTCGTCGAATCGGGGCCATAGAGGGCGGTGGGGCGCAGGGCGGCACCTAGCTACAGGTGGGCGTCGACACGATGTGGGGTGGCGCCTGGTCGCAGGGGCACGCTAGTGCGGGGCCGGGTTGTTGAGGCGCCGCCTAGCCATGGACACTGCTATATAAAACCCTATTAGTGACGGGTAATAACCTCTATTAGTGACGGGCATGTCCTCCGTCACTCTTATCGCGTCAGTGAAGTCAGGTCATTAGTGACCGGTGTTCACCCGTCACTAAAGGGGCCTGCCGGCTCACTAAAGGGTCACCTGTCATGACCCTTTAGTGACGGGTGATTACTATCGCCCGTCACTAATAGTATGGTTATTTTTTAAAAAATAATTATTTTTAGGATGCATCCTGAATCAAAGCCAGGATTTGGCAGCCAACATCCAACATGCCAAAGCACATCACAAAAGTTTCATCACAGAACACAGACAATTCATCACAGAAGTTTCATAACCAAATTAATATCACATATATTAACTTCTAACTCGTTATCTCGAAGAAATTGGCTAAAACAAAGTTCCATATGATTAACTTCTAACTTCAAAATAATTTACACCATATACATAACTGTCTCAATTGCACCATCGTTGATGTTGAAATAGAAGGCGTATACTATGCCAACTTTTAACGTGTTGTCTTGAAGAAATTGGCTAAAATTAGTAGTTAGTTAGCACCGTCCATCCGTGGATTTATGCACTATAATTGGGACTGCATCACTACCTGTTGTTGTCAGTTGAATCTAGGTAGTCTACTGTATAGGTGAGGTGTGATGTACTTCTTATAATATTACCTTAAAAGTACTATTACAATAAAATTTGTATAAAACAAGTTAGACAAGGCCACATGCATATATGTAGATGTTTGCTTTTCTGACATATACAAAGAGCTTACTATTGATTTCTTGTTGATATTCGAGTTATTTATTGTACAGACATATAACTGGGTCCTGGAGGATAAACCTGCCGATATGTCTTGTAGGAGAGCCTTTCTTGCTGGAGTTATATCTGTATGATTGCCAAAATAACAGATGTTCTTCAATTAGTCCATTTGATCGGTGTTGTCCTCCCTAAATATCTGCTTCCCCTTCTTCTTCGCAATATTGCTAGGACCCTCACCTTCCATTATAAAAAAGTCGATAAGTATGTACATAAATAAAATATACATTTTTAGTACGTAATGTGAGTTTGCTATAGATACCGCTATCACTGTCCTTTAGTTTGATGGCTCCTGCGGTCTTCTCTTCGACATAATTATTGAAAATAGTAGCTATACAAGACAATGGGAGTTCCATTGTTAGTTCCACAAAGTCTCCTTCTACTAGGCGGACTCGGGAATTAAATGCATCCCACCCTCTATGGAGGCATATATAACTTGCCTCCACAGCTCGTAACCTCAACCATATTGGTGCACCCATCTCTTGTTGATATCTTAAGGGTGTCACCAGCATGAATGTTATGGTCAGCGCCAAAGCTTTTTGTTAGAAACTATAACAGTTAGATAATATCACATCAGTTTGTTAGTGTTGTTACCACATAAATAGAATATACAATGTACAATGTATAAACCTAGTGATGCTCGTGAACATAATGTTTCATTTTCAGAAGACAACACTTAGGAACATAAGTCGGTACCTACATTGTTGACATGGATTACTACAAGTAAACATTGCACTTATAGTACGGGACAACAAAAAAATACAATAATACCATATGGGCCTGCCTACTGCTAGAAGCACGCTGTCGGGTGGAAGTGCCTTGTTGATCACTTAGAAGGCTTACCATATCCCTAATTCATGTTATATTTAACAACGATGAAAAAAAGTATAATAATAGTTGTGCATGCAAACCACAAGACAAAAATACGGATTTCTTTCAGATATCGGGCTGCCAACTTAATGGTCTCCTCGTCACTAGGCTATATTTTAATTCACATGTGTGTATGATAACTAATTAATTAAATCTTACCCCTAAAGAATATTGAATAAAAAAGCAACATAAATGACCAAACTATATGAAAGTGAGCACATAATGTAAGATTATTATATGAACAAAATATAGGAATAATAATAGTAGCACGTAATGTAACATTATTGCATAAACAAACTAAAAGTTGTCTAGAGGAGGGTGAATAGGCAATCTGAAAATTCTTAAAGAAAATGATCAGTTTTAACTTTCTAGGCCTAAACTATCCGGGTTTAGTCAGATACTCCGGAGACCGGAGGAAAAACCAGACACTCCGTGGGTCCGGATTATCCGGGTTTATCCAGATGATCCGGACACACCAGAGATATAACAATATGAAATACAAAATCTAAACCTAGCCAACAATCTTTAAAGCGAATATGTAAATGAGATTAATGGCATAAACTTCTAAATAGCGATAAGTAAATGACCCTTGCTAGTGAATGAATCGGGCAATAAATAGATGAAGACTAGCAAGCACAAAATATGAACACAATGATTTTTTATCAGAGTTTAGATCTCACGATCCTACGTCTCTGTTGAGGAATCTCAAAGGGTCGGGTCTCTTTTAACCCTTTTGCTCACCAAACGCCCACCGAGGTTGGCCTTGATTTTTCAGTAGGTTACCACTTTGAAGCCGAGGTGAAGCCTTATACAAACTGGTCCGATCACCCACAATCCTTTGGGTGCTCGTGGATTGACGCCTAGCCGTCTAGGAGGGATTACCTGCAAGAGTAATAGATCCGTTGAACTTTGTGCGATCCAAAAAAAACATGTTCTCAAGATTTCCCAAGAACCAATACACACACCCACACCAAAACTTCCACGAGAATGGATCAAGACTAACTCTAGAAGTTTTGTGTAGATCTCTCAACTCGAATTCCAATGATTCGCTCTAGATCTAACACAAGAACGAGAGAGAGGGTGCAAAGGAATGACTGCCAGGGTTTTTGGAAACGTCCCTCAATCATGAAAGAAGGAGCTATTTATATCCCTTTTCCAAAACTATCCGTTAAAAAGAAATCTGCGCACTATTCATCCGGATGATTCGGACCAATCTGGATGTTTTGGACTCCAAAAAAATCAAATAGAACGCTTGTCTCGGATCATCCGGCTTTGTCCGGATGTTTCGGGCCTTGAAATAAAATCTAACAGAAAGCAATTTTTGGATCATCCGGCATTGTCCGGATATTTTGGGCCACAAAAATAAATTCAACAGAACATAATTCTCGGATCATCCGGCATTGTCCGGATGTTTTGGGCTTTAGAGAAAATCCAAACAGAACATTGTTTTCGGATTGTCCAGCTTGACCCGGATACTCCGACGTACAAAAATTGCGGAACAGAACCAAGTTTTTGGATCATCTGGATTGATCTGGATTATCTGGCTTTGCTAAAAAGTCAAGGTTCAACTTAGAACTAAACTTAAAACTTTCCAAAAGGATTTTTCTTTGAGCACTAAGTTTAGGAACACAATTTCAACGTATCCCTCTTGATAGTATGGCATACCTAGACTCAATCTCTTACGAAAAATAACCGTTTCGCATCATTGAGCCTATATTGCACTAAAAGAGGCTTTTTCACCATAACGCTTCAATTTCCGCACCGTTTTGTATATCGAATTCTGCATTTATCTCAGCAACATGGTTAGTAGCATTTAATCATGGTTATCATTAATACACCAAAATTAGTTAAGAGCCTAGATGAATCAAGATGTATTTTTAATCTCCCCTTTTTGGTGATTGATGATAACATGATCAAAGAGGTGATAATCATTGTGTAAGAAATGAATATTTGATAATATAACTCCCCCTAAATGTATGCATCATCATAACAACAGTAAACATGACATATCACATTTAGGGTATTATAAGAACATGTATCACAAGATTCACAAAATGAACATAATTAAACATTAGAGGCATAAAAGTGATAATCCATCATTACAAGCCCGACATTATTCATGACGCGGATGATAATTTGTGAATCAAAAAGGGAGAAAAACTAAGGAGCCAAACAACGAGGCGACTTCTTTGATTTTTCTCCCCCTTTGGCATCAAAGACACTAAAAAGAGAGAAAAACAGCAAAACGGCTCACTCGGAGTCATGATCGCTCCCATCATCCTCATCAAACGATTTAGACTACTATGGAGAAGGCTGCTGTTACTGCTAGGAAGACCCTGCGCTGGATCCAAAGAAATGTGCGTATGGGTCGGTGCAGTTAGCGAACACATTTGGATTGAACTCCTCATCAGAATCAGACAGAGGCTCCATGGAAGGATGTCCATATTGCTGAAGCACCAGATTAATCACCTTGTTCCTTCTCTCATCCTCCTTAGCTCACCTCCGATTGTTGTTCTGGCACATCGTGAAGATAGCCAAAAGAATCTGCTCGATCGGCGAACTAGAGGGAGTGGACTGGGCACGGTCCTTTGAGTAAGAGGAGTGTGTCGAGAGCCAGCTAGAGGAGGAGATGGGGCTGTTGAGGAGGACTGGTCAGTAGGAGCTCTAGAAGATGGCACCTGAGGAGTGTACCCTCGGTGCTCTATCTCGTGGATCTTCTTCCGGCGGGTGACTCGATCAATCACAAGTTGTATGTACAGAGCATACACACAACTTTTGGTCGGAGAGACAGAGGTGGTCCAAATCTCGCTCTAGAGAAAGTGAGATACATTGAACAACCCTCTGTTCTCCTCATGATCGATAGCAAGTTGCGGGCATTGTCCAGCAACGAAGAGGAGTCTCCAAGCTTTGGCAAAAGGGTCTTTCGAAAAATACTGTTGAGCGCTGCGAAGAATGGTGAAAGACTCTCTGTCTTGCCTCCAAAGAAATTACCCAGCTCATACAGAAAAGACACTGCATTAGCTGCCAGCACGGGTTCTTGATCCAGATGATATGTTGAGAGATCATTGCCATCCAGATCATGGATAGCAACGAAGTCACTAAGAGTGACCTCAAACTCAACCCCCTCCAGCCTCTAATGAATAGTGGGCTCTTCATTGTCGATAGTCTAGAAGAGGGTGGAGTAGAACTGGTAGATGGCCTCTTCACACTAGTTCTGCTGCATCTTCATGAGACCATAGAAGTCTAGAAGTGGGTGGAGTAGAACTGGCAGATGGCCTGGCAGATTCGGATCACTTGATTGAACACTGAGTTATTCTTCTTCTTCACAGAAGTCTAGTTGATCCACTGCATCTCCACGACTAGGTGCCATTTGGGAAGCATGACACTTTTGTAGTAGTCCTGCTGGAACCTAGAGTGAAAATGGTAATATGAGGCATCTCGGATACAATCACGAGGATCTTGATTGCGCTCCTGCCCTGCCTCAAGAGTCTGCCTCAAGTAGTTAACTCTGTTCGAGAAGTGACACCGCCAACTCGAGGAGGATCTTGGACTTTCCTTCTGACTAGCTAAAGAAGGTCATCACTGCAACTGGATGACCCGGAGGCAGGCTTCTTGCCCTTGTCTTGAGGCGGAGGCTCACAGCAGGGGCAGCAGGAACTTGGATGCCGATGTCAGGGAATTAGCGACTTTGAGAAGCAAGCCTTTTGAAATGGCCTCTTGAAGCTTGTGGCCCAGCACTAGAATCACGAGGGGGCGAACCTCCAGTGTCGCTATCATCACCGGAGGGGTTCCTCGGATCGTGCTTGGCCTTCTTATGCCTTCCATCAGACATGGTGACAACTGCTACAAGTAAGCAAAGGATCAAAAGTTAAATCAAGGACAGAATCAAGGAATGAAACTTTTAAAAGCAACCTAACCCAGAACCTCCGGACTTCACCGGAGCCTCCGGGACCAGGACTATCCGGATGGATCTAGAACATCTAGGTTCTGTAAAATCAAAATCATTTGATGTCAATAATATGGCTAAGGTACAACTAAACAACAAGACTAGTACTAACTCTAGCTAAAAAGATTCAATATTTAATCAAGAACTAGAGGGAAACGACAGATCTAGGGTTAAAACAAGGAATACCTCAAAAAGGAGAACACAAAGGATTTGAGGAGAGGATCGGCACTTCCAAGGAGGTCCTAGGCTCCCCCTCAATGGATCCCGTGATTCCCACGGACAGATTATGAAGAACAATCGGCGGAATCAAGGGTTAGAGTGAGGGGTTGAAGAGAGGAAGTGAAGGAGGAGAGAGAGAAATGGAGGGCACTAGAACCTATTTATGAAGCCCACCTCGGACACTCCGAGTTGTTCTAGAGTATCCAGGAATCTAGGCGATCCAGACTATCCGGATAGATTCAGATAATTTGGGTGCACCAGAACGAACTTTAAAATGTATCGTAAGTCCAAAACATCCTAGTGGAGCTGGATGATCCGATTCCTCTAGAAAACTTAGCTCACAAGAAATTTAAGGATGGTAAGTGCCATGAACTTTTGACTTAATAATGATATTTCATCACAAGCATTTTAGATATGTATAGGTAAATCATGGCAAGTATAAGCATATTCATCAACATGGCATAGCTTAAAATAAATAAAGAAAATATGGAGGTTTTGCATCTTTACTTAAAATGTAGTGAGGAGCCATGGTGTATACCATGGGGATGATGAGTGATTGTCAACGGGGGAAAGAAGACGTGATGAAGGAA
>KE372675.1:141781-153138 GCA_000418225.1 Zizania latifolia
CATTTTTATAGACCGATTCACACTTGTCTCTACGAGTGGTGTTTCTTTTAGGCGTTTATCTTTTCGAGGAATGTATCGATTTGCTTTGAAGAGTGAACATCATTAGCACGGCCGTGGGCTGAGTCTTATCCAATCACTCGCAAGTCCGATATTTGAGTATGTGGAAAGTTTCTAAAATATAAGTATCGATTTGCCAGGTGTGACTTTTTATTTGTTCAAATCATGAACTGAATCACATCGAGTCACTTGCAAGTTCGACACTTAAATTTCAGAAGTTTTATTTTTCCGCTGTATTTTTATTTTGCGCCCATTCACCCCCCCTCTGGTCGCTAGTTTCGGTCCTACACTCAATGTCGCCAGCGAGCTTCAGCCGACGATGAGCTATGGAGAGCTTGAGAACATGAAATAGGGGCCCTAGGGTGCTACTTCTACAGGGGTGGCAACGGGTCTGCCCTCGCCAGGTTTTGCTACTCCGTCCCTGTCCTCACAGCAAAGAAAATCTGCCGTCCCCATCCCCGTCCCCGTATACGGGGAAGATTTTTTCCCGTCCCTATCCCCACATGGGTATGGGGAACCCGATGGATCCCCATACCCGATAAACAAGTGGATCAGAGTCAGGTTAGCGGGGGGCTGGCAAGTGAATGGAGTCATGGACGTGAGTCGCCGGTGCTAGGGTTGTCGACACAGGATGACAGGACATTGGCCTTGGGCCACCGCCACCCTAGCACCGCAACTGCTCGCTTGACGCCGCTGTCGCTCACCTCGCGCTATGCTCAGACAAGAGATCTAGCCACCACCGCCTGACGCCCGGTCACTGGCGGTGTGTGTGGCAGTGTGCCACGCTGGCATGTAACTACGTGAGTCATGACGACGTGAGCGGTGACTAGTGAGCGAGGGTAGCATGCGATGTGTGGCATTGTGGGCACATAGAATTGGCTGTGCGGCAGATGCCCCTCGAGAGGGATTCTAGGGCAGCCACTAGCTAGGGTTAGCAAAGAGCCAAAAAGAAACTGGGGTCTTAGGCTAGACCACCTGGTGTGGCATGTGGGGATTAGGTGATGGAATTGTACCTAAGAGAATTCTGGGGGAACTGGAAGTTCTAGCATAGGGCTAAAAGTTCAGGGTTCTAGAGCATCCAGAAGTTCTGGTCAGACTGGAAGTTTCAGGCCAGCCCTAGTTTTGGTTTCTGGAGGATCCAGAAGTTCTGGTTGGACCAGAAGTTTCGGACCTACCTGGATGAACCAGAAGTTTCAGTTAGACCGGAAGTTCCGGGTCGAAATAAATTCGATACAAAAGATTATTTTAGAAAGTTTTGGTCAGAACCGGAAGTTCTGGTCGAGGCGAACAGATTAGATCTGTTGGGATTTAATACAAATTAAAGGCCCGTGACAGGACACTATATAAAGAGAGGTGGGGCTAGCATGAAAAGGATGCTGCTATTACTCCTGGTTGAGAACCCTAGCCGCCACCTCTCTCCTTGCTACCCCGATTGTAGCGATCTCTCCCCGGATCTCACGAGTGGTGCTAGCACGGTGGCGCGAGGTGATCCTGTCCCTATACGTGTGGATATCGTAGAGGCACCGCTGCTACATTGGTGCTGATCTTCTCCCGTGGAGATCGCCGGGCTACGTCGACTTCGCCGCAGACGAATGGATGGAGCCGGGAGGAGCAGATCGAGGACGTATTTCATCGACTCTACTTCCGCTGCCCGAGCGTGTCTCATGACTTGAGGTAACGATCCATGATCCCATTACACGCATGGTTCCTGGGCTAACGGGGTAAATTTTTGAAATTAAGCGCTAGCGTAGCCTTTCCATAACCCAACAGTGGTATCAGAGCCTATGTGCGTAGTGTTTGATCTAGATAGATCACATATGGTGATATGTGATAGAAATAGATTGGATCTATTGTTTTTATCGTTGGATTTTCAGAAGTTCCGGTTGGACCAGAAGTTTTGGGCTGAAATAATTTTTGATACAGAGTGTTATTTTTAGAAGTTTCGGTTGGACTAGAAGTTCTGGGTCCGAAAGTTCCGGTTGGACCGAAAGTTCTGGACAAAAATAAATTCCTTACAAAAGGTTATTTTCGAAAGTTCCGGGTGTGACTTAGAACTTTCAGGCCAATTTAAATTCGAGTCAGAAGGTTGATTTCAGAACTTTCGGCCTTGAGCCAGAAGTTCTGAGCCCTTCGACCGAAAGTTCCGGGCCTACTGGCCAGAACTTTCGGATCCAGTTCAGTCACATCTAGATTCTGCCTAACTTGTTTTTGCAGGGAATGTTGTGACTGGTATGGCCTTGCAAAGTATATGATACTCGCTTGTAATAACATGGCCTACGCGTCATGGTTGATTACAGCCCAAGGCTATTCAAATGTTGTACGACCTGCGCGTCGACAAGTAATGCTTTTGCTCATGTAATTAGTATAGTGCTATTAGGTGTAATAGACTGATACAAGTTCATGGAGGCCTGAAGCGTGATGACCCGACGGACAGGAACCATGGAGATGGAGATCACCATGCGAGAGGGCCATACTATATCACAGTTAATATGATTGCCTATGATATTTACTTATGTTCCTGTCATACTATTCTTGCATGTTTCGTGTGCGGTAGACATCGTTACCATGTTAGAATAGTTTTTCCTCAGAAAATTAAGTATTGATGCTCTTTCCAATAGCTGCACCTACCAAGGTTCTTGATCATCGATGGTGGGTCTACCAAAGCAGGGTGCCGTCTTTTATCTTGACCAGTTAGTGTGGATGTCGGACAACCACATGCATAGTATTGGTTTGCTTAACAAAGCTATCAAAACAGTTTTGGGCTTTGGGGCATGGAGTTGGGAGTCGGGCATTGGTTGCTACCCCAACGAACAAGAGTCACATATGATGTGATTAGCAAGTGTTGCTTACCTATGTCACTAATCTTCTAGCAGTGATGCCAAATCTCACTAGGAGTTAGATAAATATGGATCTTGTCCCACAATGTGTCGTTAGAGGGAAAGCGATCATTTTACATATTGTGGCACATCTTTTATTTGATAGAAGGTCAATATAGCATAGTGCTGAACCTTGCATTTTGTTGTAGAACATGGCACCTACTACAAAGAACACTTCCATTTTTAATCTGCGATTGATTCTTTTTAGAACAAACTTTCTTGACTGGTATAGAAACTTGAGAATTGTTCTCAAACAAGAGAAAGAGGAATATGTTCTAGAGGAGCCCCATCCTGATGAACCAGCTAATAATGCATCTGCAGCTGATCGGAGGGCTTATGAGAAGCTCACCAATGATTCGCTCGCTGTTAGCTGTCTCATGCGTGTCAGTATGTCCTCTAAGCTTCGGAAGCAAGATGAGAACAGGGATGCCCACAATATGATTGTGGGACTTTGAGGCATGTTTGAGAACCAAGCTCGGGCCGAGAGGTATGGTACCTCAAAGTCCTTGTTTGTGTATAGAACTAGTCATTGACAAAAGAACTGTAAGTTGTACTTGGAAGAACTCAAGAAGAAGAAGGGAAGTGAGACTTCCGCTTCTACTTTAAGTATAAATGTTATTGAAATTAATCTTTCCACTCGTCCAAGTGATTCATGGGTATTTAATACCAGATCAATGATTTATACTTGTAAGTCGTTGCAGGGACTAAATAGGACAAGGAAGTGTGCAAGAGGCCAATTGGATGTTCACGTCGGCAATGGTGTAAAAGTTGCTGCGTTGGCCGTCGGCGTTTATTCTTTGTCGCTACCCTCAGGATTAGTTTTAGAATTGAATAATTATTATTTCATTCCCGCCTTGGGCAGAAACATTATCTCTTCGTCATGTTTAGAGGAAGACCGTTTTGAATTTGTAATAAAGAATAAGTGTTGTTCGATATTATCGAATGGTATGCTCTATGGTGTTTGTCCATTGTTGAATGGCTTGTATATTCTGAATCTTGAGGATACACACGTTTATAATATTAATACAAAGAAAGCTCGACTAAATGATTTGAATCCTACCTATATATGGCATTGTCGTTTGGGTCATATAAATGAGAAGCGCATGCAGAAGCTCCGTAGAGATGGGCTTTTGGAGTCATTTGATTTTGAATCGTTTGACACATGTGAATCTTATTTACTTAGCAAAATGACTAAGGCGCCTTTCACTGGTCAAAGTGAGAGGGCAAACAAACTATTGGCCATTGTACATACTGATATATGTGGACCAATGAGTTCTACAGCCAGAGGTGGTTTTCAATATTTCATAACTTTTACCGATGACTTTAGTAGATATGGTTACATCTACTTAATGAGGCATAAGTCGGAATACTTTGAAAAGTTCAAGGAGTTTTAGAATGAGGTACAAAATCATGCTGGCAAGACAATCAAATTTCTGCGATCGGATCGTGAAGGTGAATATTTGAGCCATGAGTTTAATGACCATCTGAAGCAGTGTGGAATTGTTCCACAGCTGACTCCACCTAACACACCCCAATGGAACGGGGTGTCCGAGCGGAGGAACCGGACTTTGTTAGACATGGTCCGGTCGATGATGAGTCAAACTGATCTTCCATTGTCTTTCTGGAGATTCGCTTTAGAAACTGCTACTTTCACACTAAACAGAGTTCCATCTAAATCTATAGAGAGGACACCATATGAGATATGGATTAGGAAGTGTCTCGGATTGTCGTTTCTAAAGATATGAGGTTGTGAGGCCTTTGTAAAGCTTTTGACATCTGATAAGTTCACTCCTAAATCTGACAAATGCTTCTTTGTGGGGTATCCTAGGGAAACCAAAGGATATTACTTCTATAACCGGGAAGAGAGCAAAGTGTTTGTCACTCAGAATGGTATCTTTCTTGAGAAAGAGTTTCTCTCGAAAGGGGTTAGTGAGAGCACGGTGCAACTCGAAGAGGTTCGAGAATCACTAGAAAGTGTTTCAGCTCTTACTGAACCGCAACCCAACATGAAAGATGTGGTAGAGCTTGTTGTCGAGACACTAGCCCCACGTCGGTTGGAGAGGTTGAGTCGTGCGCCCGAGCGGTTTGTGTTTTTAACCACTGGGCAGCACGACGTATTATTGTTGGATAATGATGAACCTAAGACCTATACAGAAACGATGATGGGACCAGACTCTGAGAAATGGCTTGGAGCCATAAGATCCGAGTTAGAATCCATGCGAGAGAATCAAGTTTGGAACTTGGTCGATTCACCTGATGGTGTAAAAACTATCGAGTATAAATGGATTTTTAAGAAAAAGATAGATGTTGATGGAAATGTTCACATCTATAAGGCACGATTGGTGGTGAAAGGTTTTAGGCAGATTCAAGGTGTTGATTATGATGAAACATTTTCGCCCGTCGCTATGCTAAAGTCTATCCGGATCATCCAGAAAATGCTGGGAAAGTTTGCAAGCTGCAAAGGTCCATATATGGGCTGAAGCAGGCTTCTTGGAGTTAAAACATTTGTATGGATGAAGTAGTCAAAGGGTTTGGCTTCATCAAGAATGAAGAAGAGCCTTGTGTTTATAAAAAGGCTAGTGGGAGCACACTTGTGTTTCTGGTATTATTTGTAGATGACATATTGTTGATTGGAAATGATATTCCTATGCTAGATGCTGTCAAGTACACGTTGAGAAAGAGTTTATCAATAAAAGATCTTAGAGAGGCAGCATACATTTTGGGCATAAAGATCTATAGAGATAGATCGAGAAGGTTAATTGGATTAAGCCAAAGCATGTACATTGACAAGGTATTAAAACAGTTCAATATACAGAATTCTAAGAAAGGTTTTCTGCCAATGTCATATGGTATTTCTCTTAGCAAGAGTCAGTATCCTTCGACACCTGATGAGCTGGAGAAGATGGGTGCGATCCCATATGCCTCCGCAATCGGATCCATCATGTATGCCATGCTTTGTACACGCCCAGATATTTCTTATGCTCTAAGTATTACGAGCAGATATCAGTCATACCCGGGTGAAAGTCACTGGGCGGTAGTAAAGAATATCCTTAAGTACTTGAAAAGAACAGATGATCTGTTACTGGTCTATGGAGGTGAGGAGGAGCTCGTTGTAAATGGTTACACCGATGCTAGCTTCTAAACCGACAAGGACGATTCACGATCGTATTCTGGATTTGTGTTCTGCATTAATGGAGACACAGTGAGTTGGAAGAGTTCCAAGCAAGAAATGGTTACAGATTCAACAATAGAGGCCGAGTATATTGCAGCTTCGAAAGCTGCGAAGGAGGCAGTTTAGATCAGAAAGTTTGTTTCTGAGCTGGGTGTTGTCCCTAGTGCGTCAGTTCAGTGGACCTCTATTGTGATAATAGTGGTGCCATTGCGCAAGCCAAGGAGTCTAGGTCGCACTAGAAGTCTAAGCACATATTGCGGCGCTATCACCTGATCCGTGAGATTATAGATAGAGGTGATGTGAAGATATGCAAGGTGCACACAGATTTGAACATAGCCGATCCATTGATGAAGTCTCTCTCATAGCCCAAGCATGAGGCGCACTTGAGCTCCATATTTATTAGATACTTGCGTGAGTGAATCCAGTGTATGTGAGAGAAAGTATTTTGTCTATGCTGATGTACATTTGGATAATTAGTTATCTTGTTCCTTCAATAAATATCTTTTACATTGATCAACAAGTGCTTGACTTGTTTATGAAACTCTTTGTATTATGATGTTATTCTAAATGATCCCTAATTTCATATCGTCATGTGGGACAGTGATAATTTATAGATTAGCACATATGTCTGATAGACGATCAAGTTTTGCAGATCATAGACATAGAGATGTCAAATCAGTGATGTGGACTCATGTTAGTGAACATAGAGTTGGATAGACCCACTTTGAGATACTGCTGAGATTGTTATTTTAAAAGTGCCATCAGTTGTCATCTCAAATGGTGTACCCACAGAATCCTTAGACCTGAGATCATCATTGATTCCAGAATATGTAGTGCACACTTAGGTGTTTCCAAACGCTATTTCGTAACAAGGTAGTTCTAAAGGTTGCTTTCGGGTGTGTTATGAAACATGTCGTGGGATGTGAGCGGTCAAGATGGAATTTACCCCTCCTACAAAACAGGAGAGACATCTCTGGGCCCCTCGAGGTAGTCGAATTGGAAAGTGCATGGCCATGCCACTACGATCAAAGAGTTGATCATGATTGAATCCACTACTTGATCGAGTGAAGTGTCGAGCTATCAACAAGGGTGGTACAAATCTCGCCTTAGGCTTGACTGATGTCATGTGATAAAGGGATTGGTACGTGAGTATATCAAGGTTCAGAAAGTATGACTTTGACTTTGTATGCTTTTGGGGGTCAATATGTACTGCTAGGTACCGCTATTGATCAGCGATCCGGAAAGGGTTTCTGGGTAGCGGCCGTTTGCATATGAACCTATCGGGTCGCACGCTTAAGGGGATTGGATTTTAAAGCTTGTAAGAATTGGCTCTTGTGCAAGTGGGAGATTGATGGAATTATGCCCAAGAGAATTCTGGGGAAACCAGAAGTTCTGGCCTAGGGCCAGAAGTTCCGGGTTCTGGAGCATCCGGAAGTTTCGGTCAGACCGAAAGTTCTGGGTCAGCCCCAGTTTCAGTTTCTAGAGGATCCGGAAGTTCCGGTTGGACCAGAAGTTTTGGACCTACCTGGACGAACCGGAAGTTCTGGGTCGAAATAAATTCGATACAGAAGGTTATTTTTAGAAGTTCCGGTTAGAACCGAAATTTCTGGTCTAGGCGAACAAATTAGATCTATTGGACTTTAATACAGATTAAAAGCCCGTGACAGGACACTATATAAAGAGAGGAGGGGCTAGCACGAAAATGATGTTGATATTACTCCTGGTTGAGAACCCTAGCCGCCACCTCTCGCCTTGCTACCCCGATTGGAGCGATCTCTCCTCGCATCTCGCGAGTGGTGCTAGCACGGTGGCGCGAGGTGATCCTGTCCCTGTACGTGTGGATATCATAGAGGCACCGCTGCTACATCGGTGCTGATCTTCTCCCATGTAGATCACCGGGCTACGTCGACTTCACCGCAGACGAACGGATGGAGCCGAGAGGAGCAGATCGAGGACGCGCTTCATCGACTCTACTTCTGCTGCCCGAGCGTGCCTCGTGGCTTGAGGTAACGATCTATAATCCCATTACATGTATGGTTCTTAGGCTAACGGGGTAAATTTTTGAAATTAAGCGCTAGCGTAGCCTCCCCATAACCCAACATTAGGCATGTGCGCCTGGAGGCTAGCATGCATCCTGGATGTCACTGTGGGCTGTGGTGGCCTGGTGGGGATATTTAGCCTATGGGGAAACGGGGATTGGGGCCATGGGAATGTCCCTGGCCTCGGTCACCCAATGGGGACTAGTTTTAGTCTGATTTTGTCTCCGTGGGTACTAAATTTCTCTTATTTTCAATCCCTAATAGAGTTTTCCTCCCGGGTATCTGGTTTTGGGTCCCCGTTGCTATCCCTATACTTCTACAGGGAATTGGAAAAGGGAGGTACCTTGACTCGGCGAAGCAGAGACAACGGCAGCGGAGCTCGGTGCTAGGGTTCCAGCGAGGGATGCAAATCTAGCATGGATTTATACAAAAATGGGATCCACGAAGGTTCTTGGTCATGGTTCTAGCCTTCATTTGGGTAATGGAGCAATGGGAAGGGCAGGATGTGCACATATCGAACACGGCGACAATGGAACTCTGGTGGATTCGTAGTGATTCTTGAGGCGTTTAGGCAATAGCGAGCAGATGGGGGATTGCGAGAGCGAGCTGAGCGGAATAGAGGGGAAAGGCCACATTAAACAGGCTCAGCGGAAAAAGGGCAATCAGGGCATGGCAAATAGTGCGGAATAGCGGCAGCGCTGGCAATCAGTAGGGCGAGGAATGCACAAGGAAGTTTCACCAGCATGGCTACAACGGCGTGGAATGACGGTGCGTATGAGCAGGGAGCATGGCGAGGTGCTGCAAGCGAGCCGGCAATGCTGTACCATCATGTGTGGCACTCTGCATGCATAGCACAGGTACGGCGGTGAAGCACAGGCATGGCACGGGCACACATGGCGAGGCTGGTGGCTGATGGCTTGACATGCGCGTGACTTTAGCCTTGGAGCCTGGCGAGCACAGTGGCGACAGCAACAATGTTACACATCTCTATGAGAAAAATGCATCACTATCTAGTCAGCACACCACGTCACTGCCCAGTCATCCTAAAACTGGATTACAAATGCGCCACGTTAGCAAAACAGGATTAAAAGGTGAATAGTGAGCTGGTTTCGAAAAATAGAGTTGTTAAATAAACAAAAAAAATTATACAGGAGGTTATGCCAACTTTAGCTATCACTATAGGAAATAGAGCGTTTGCCGAGTGCATTCCTTTGGGCACTCGACAAAGAGGCTTGTTCATCGAGTGCCAGCAAAAAACACTCGACGAACAGGAAAAAATACACTCGGCAATGAAAAACACTCGAAAAGTAGCGACGAAAAAATCTACCAACTCCGAAGGCCGATGGCGAGTGACGGCGTCAAGATAAAAAAGTCATTTGCCGAGTGTCACTAACGGACACTAGGTTAGGGTTTGCCGTGTGCTCGGCAAACCTCCAACTTTGGTTGTGCTAGTTGTAGTGCCACATGTCTTGGGGGGTTTGCCTAGTGCCTGAGCGTGGCACTCATCTAAACCCTAGGGTTTGCCGAGTATTTTTTAAAAAAACACTAGACAAACTCAAGGTACTCATCATTTTAAATGAAAACCTGTTTTGTGCCCATGTGATATTTTCAACTTGGTTTGAACTTGAAAATTTTTCTACACTCAAAATACAATTTCTATTATTTAAATTGAAATAGGTCAAATTTGAAGTGCAAGTGCATGAAATAATGAACCAAAATTTGTAGAAAAATCATATTCATGTTTTTAAGTCCATTTGTAGTCCCTACCCAGTAAGTGGAAAGAAATTTTGAAAAATCTAAGTTACGACACTTGATCAGCAACATAGAGTTTAATGGTTTTTTAATTCTACAAAATTTAATTTTTGTCTAAAAAACACGATACTTATCATTGTGTTATAATATAATATATACATGCTGTGATAAAAATTAAAAAATTGTCACGTCGGAGGTTTAGAAACTAAACATTCTCCGAGAAGGAACTAGGGTTTAAAGAATGAATTGGTTAGGTTTGAAAGCAAATCGATGGCTAAATGTTTATTGGAAGTTAAAACATTTTCTACAAATTAAATTTAGTGTATCTTATCCCACGCAAAAATTTAATAATTTTCTAGGTCAGTTTGCTGTTTTTAGTTAATTAAATGGGTTTTTTGAATTTAAATTGAAATAGGTCAATTTTGAACTGCAAGTGCATGAAATAATGAACAAAGTTGTGTAGAAAAATCATTTTCATATTTTTAGGCCTTATCCACTAAATTAAAAGAAATTTTGAGATATTTCGATGATAACACTCGATCGGCAAAATGCACGTTATTGATTTTTTTAATTTTCTTTAAAACAAAACAAAGTCTAAAAAAATAAGACTTGTCATGGTGTCATGATATGATACCTAGAGGCAGTGGTTAAAATTTTAAATTTTTTCAAGAAAAATTGTCATGAAAAAATTGAAAAACACACTTAAAAAATTGAAAAAAATTTAAAAATCTACACTGAGTGCCCCTTGGGCACTCGGCAAACAGTTTTAAAAATTAAAAAAACTTCACTGAGTGCTCGATCAGGAGACACTCGGCAAACACCGAGGTGTGGGGTCGCCTGATTGGGCACTCGGTGAATTGCCTTTTTAGGTTGTTTCGGACAGTGCGCACTTAATGCGTTCTTGCAGCTAGCGCCCAAATCCCGCCAATCCCCAACCAAGCACCGTCACCACCCTAGCGCGTCGCCGCCGCCGCCCACCCCTGTTGGCGACCCTAGCATGTCGCCTTCACCCTAGCGTGCCACCGCCACCGTCGCCACCCAGCTCCCTCACTGGACCCTGCCACTACCAGACCCCCTGCACCCCCTCTCTCGTCTCCCCCCACACACCGCCGCTGCCCCGCCACCTCTCCCAGTAGCCCCTCACCAGCGTCCTCCCACACACGGTCGGCAGTGGCGGATCCACCGAGGGGGCTGGGGGGCGCGCGCCCCCCCTACAGCCTGGCCCGAACCCCTACTACCCATATATATTCGTGGCCTAATAGTCTGCCTAAAGCCCATCAGTCCAGCCCATCAGTGCAGTGTGCAGCCCAGATTCAGTACAGCCCACAGGCGACTGCAGATCCCTGCTGGGCGCTGGCTGCTGCTTCCGTTGCTCCGTCAAACGCCCACTGCCCGCACACAGCAAATCCCTCACACGGTCACGCAGTCACGCCACCCTCCCTCGCGCAGCCCCGCGCCCCG
>KE372675.1:153413-166828 GCA_000418225.1 Zizania latifolia
TCGCCACGACGCCGCTCTGTCCTCTGGTCTACAGTCTACTGTGTCTGTGAGTGAATCCGGTTTGCTCCTGTCTTCCTCATTAGTCATTAGCTGATTTGGCTCATTGCTATCCAGCCTGTCCTTTCAGCTTTCAGATGAATTCGTTAAAATCATGAAACGTAAATATTGCTAATTCATTTATTGGCTTATTGTTTCTTAGAATTTTACGTTAACAACATGAAAAAGGGAACATTGCTCACCTACTATTCAAGTTCAAGCAATCCAAACACGAATAGTACTACAAATACCAATGAAAATGCAAATACTGATGGAGTTGCAAATAATCAAACTGATGAGAGTAATAATGCACCAAAGAGAGGTCGGACAGAGTTCAGTTTTAGGGATATTATCAGTGATCCTGGAAATCGTAAACCAATTGATAGGTATCCTTCTGAAATTAGGGACCAAGTAAAAAGGTCATATATTTTAAATGGTCCGACTCAACCAATGAATCATATGTTTCCTCACAAATGGCAACAAGGTGATTGGAGATCCTTTCAACAAAGTTGGTTTGAGAAATATGATTGGTTGGAGTATAGTATTTCAAAAGATGCAGCATTTTGTTTGTATTGCTATGTTTTCTTTGAACCAGAAAAACCTGAAAAATTTGGGATTGAAGTCTTTGCAAAGTCTGGTTTTGAGCGATGGAAAAAGGCTTTAGAAAAATTTGAGAAGCATAATGGATCTCGTTCTCACAACAATGCAAGAATGAAGTGTGAGGACTTCATGAATCAAAGAACAAGTGTTGAACAAAAGTTGACTAACTATAGTAAGGAAGAAGAAATTCTATATAAGATTCGTTTGACTGCTTCTTTGGATGTTGCACGATTTCTTATTGAGCAAGGTGATGCTTTTCGTGGACATGATGAGTCTTCTACTTCACTTAATAAAGGTAAATTTAGAGAAATGGTTGATTGGTACAAAGATAAGAAAAAGAAGGTGAAGAATGCATATGAGAAAGGTTCTTCACGTACTCTAATGATATCACATCACATTCAAAAAGACCTTACAAAAGCTTGTGCACAAGAAGTCACAAATGTTATTCTTGGTGAAATTGGAAATAGAAACTTTTCTGTGCTTCTTGATGAGTCTCGAGATGTATCACTAAAAGAGCAATTAGCTGTGATTTTAAGGTACCATGTTATTATTTGAAATGACTTGAGATATTGTGTATTGCTATTTATTAATTAGTAACTTGGGATTTGGAATGACTTGTATATAGGTTTGTGAATGAAGAAGGAAAGGTTATGGAGAGGTTTCTTGGTCTTCAACACGTAGAAAAGTGTACAGCTATTGCACTGAAGGAAGCTTTGGTTGGTATGCTTTCTAGTCACAAATTAAATATTTCTAGGCTTCGTGGGCAGGGTTATGATGGAGCGTCAAACATGAGAGTTGAATTTAATGGGGTGTAGAAACTTATTCGAGATGAAAATCCTTATGCTTTCTATGTGCATTGTTTTGCCCACCAATTACAGTTAGTGGTTGTTACTATTGCAACTTGTAGTCCAGCTATTGCAGATTTCTTTAATTATGTTCCTTTGATAGTGAATACTATTGGTGCTTCTTGCATGAGAAAGGATGTGTTGCTTGCAAAGCATCGTGATGATTTATTAGAAAAGGTGGAGAAAGGAGAGATTAGCACTAGGAAAGGATTAAATCAAGAAAGCAGCTTAGCTAGACCTGGAGATACTAGATAGGGTTCACATCTTAAAACATTGCTTCGTATATACCAAATGTGGGATGCTATCATAGAGGTCCTTGAGATTATACGTACAGATTCTGTTAAACCATCGTGCAATGGTGGGGCATTTGGTTTAATTGGTAAAATGGAAAGTTTTGATTTTGTATTCATCATGCACTTGATGATAAACTTGTTAAGTATTACAGATGATTTATCACGTGCTTTGCAAAGAAAAGATCAAGACATTGTTGAAGCAATGAATTTGATAATAGATATAAAAGATCAGATACAAGATATGAGAGATAACGGATGGGAATCATTACTTGCAAGAGTAAAGTCTTTTTGTGATGCAAAAGAGATTAAAGTACCAAACATGGAAAAGGAGGAAAATGCTAGAGGGATATCTGCACGTAGAAAGCAAAAGGTAACAAATATACATTTCTACAAGTTTGAGTTGTTCATTGTTGCTATTGATTCCATTGTCACCGAGATGAATCACCGTTTTAATGAAGTTAGCACTGAGTTGTTAGTATGCATGGCTTCTCTTAATCCAAGGAACTCCTTCTCTAATTTTGACGTCGATAAGCTTGTCAGACTTGCTGAAATTTATGCTGAAGATTTCACAACAGCTGATTGTTTGTTATTAAGACATCAACTTCAAAACTTTATTCTCAATGTTAGAAGAAGTCCAGAATTATATGGATTGAGTGATCTTGGAAAGGTGGCTGAAAAAATGGTTCAAAGCGGAAAGAATAGAACTTTTCCTTTGATCTATCGTCTTATTAAGTTGACTTTGATCCTTCTTGTGGCAACTGCATCGGTTGAGAGTATTTTTTCAGCTGTGAGTCTTATAAAGACAGATTTGCGCAATAAAATGGGGGATGAGTGGCTCAATGACTTGATGATTTGCTACAATGAAAAACAGATATTTCAAAGTGTTCAAAATGAACAAATTATAAGACGGTTCGAAGACATGAAAAAACGGCATATGTTGGTACCTAAATTAAATTTAACGGTACGTTCATTGCATTTTATTGATCACAAATTATAATTTTGAAGTTGTTATTGTATTGATATTTTGTTATTTTGCATATTATTGTGCAGATTACTCCGCAATCCTCATGAAGTGTAATTGGATATCGTTGATATATTGTATCGGACTATCGGTTTATTTGGTACCATACTTTTTGTTTGATTCTCGTGTATTTTTATTATTTTAGCTATGAAGTGAACTAAATCCTTTAAACTCAGCCCCCCCTACGTTTTTGGTCTGGATCCGCCACTGACGGTCGGTGTCCTCCCACACACCACCAGTGCCCCTCCACGGTTGGCCCCTCCCTCCACGTCTGACCTTCTTCATCTAGCACACCCTCCTTCCTCGCCGACCCCCTCCACTCTCCTGGTCAGCCCCCTCTCGCTGGCGTCCTCTTCACGGCTGGTCTCCTCCATTTGGCACGTCCTCATCGTCGGTCGCCTCCTCCTCCATCACGTGCCCTCTCTCATTGGCCAACTCCACGCCACCGCCCCTTTCAATACCGATCAATAGGTTCAATCTCTCTTCTTGATAAATATTTTGCAATGTATAAATTTTTTGCTTGAACAAAGATGATTAATATACTTAGTTTATATTTTTTTCTTTTTGTCCAATGCAATGCCATGTCTAGTGTTATTTAATTTTATTGTATGCATGCTTTATATTCTTTGAACTAGGATTAATATGCTTAGTTTTTATATTTTTTGTATTATCTAAGGCAATTCCATGTCTAGTGTTTATTAATTTTTTGTTATTATCTAATGCAATGCCATGTCTAGTGATTAATATGCTTAATTTTATTGTATGCATGCTTTATATTCTTTGAACAACATGTTAAAAAATAATTAATTAGTTGTGTGCTATGTATGTTTATGCCGTCCATCGTGCTATTTTGTTTATGTGGATGCCGGCCATCGCGCCGTGCTATTTGTGGCTTTAGGCCCATTTTTGCAGGTTATGTTAGTTTTTCTAGTTATGATAGGGGAGATGCGGCCGAAAATTTTAAAATTTATTCTTTTAATATGATTTTAGACTAGTACGTGCGTAACCTAGGTGTCTCCTGTTTGGAAGAGTTACAATTTGAAATATGCAAGACTTTGCATATCTATGATCGTAACTATTTTGAACTGTCCACGTTTTTTGGATAGTCGGAGGATATGTAGATGTCGTTCATTTTCATGCTACACTCTGATCCGACACAGGGTTTCTATAGCACCTCCCGTTGTTCCCCAAATGCATATTATCTTAGCATGTTGCCGAGACATGCATTTTGAGAACAGCGGAGAGGTGTTACCGAAATTCTATCTCGGAGAGGAGTGGAGCATGAAAATGAACCCAATATACACATTCTCGGGTGCGATCAGGACCTATCCTTATCTATTAGACAGTTGGATGCATCTCATTTCTCTCTAATGGTAAAACATGAGTGATACTGTTTCCCAATTTATCAGAGGATGGATGATCGTAAGTGGATGTACACGGGCCGTCCTAGTCAAGCCAAGGTGACCTTTGAATGGATTAAGAAGACTGAAGCATTCCTGGAGTCAGCATTTGCTAAGGCTAATGGACGTGGCAAAACTTGGTGTCCCTGCAGTTAGTGCGAAAACCAACGTCCATAAACAAAAGAGGTCATAGGTTTATGCCAAACTATACTCGGTGAATGTACCATGGTGAGATTGAACGTGCCAGAGATGATATGTGCGATAACGCACGGACGATGATGTTGGAGGGATCAGATACATGCTAGATGACTTTCATAATGCACATTTTGATAAAACATGTGAACAGGAAGTGCCAGAGCTAACCGTAAAGGTGTTTTATGATATGTTATCTACGTCACAGCAACCCCTTCACGGGCACACTAGGGTTTCTCTACTGGATGCTATCGCATGCCTAATGGCTGCCAAGTCCTAGTTTAGCTTGAGCCAAGAGTGCTTCGATGTCATGCTGACGATTGTTGGTAGCCTTTTCCCGGAAGGTCATATTCTGCCAAAGAGTATGTGCGAGTCGAAGAAAGTCCTCCGTGCACTTAAGATGTCATATGAGAAGTTACATGCATGTCCGAACAGATCTATCTTATTAAGGAAAAAGTACGTGAGCGCAAAGTACTGCATAAAGTATAAATCCTCTAGGTATCTTTAGATAGACTCCGCTGATGGTGGGAAGAGGCAGCTCTCAGTTCCCGTGAAGATCCTTCGGTATCTTTGCTTCATACCGAGGATCCAACAGCTTTACATTACCAAGGAGTCTACCAAACAGATGACATGTCACAAAAACAGGGTTCGTTACAACCCTGACAAACTAGTACATCCATCGGATGGTGAAGCATGGAAGTTGTTTGATTAGATTCATCCTAAGAAAGCTTTAGAGCCTCAGAATATACGAATTTCTCTAGCAACAGATAGGTTCAATCCATATGGTATGATGGCTGCCTCATACAGCTGTTGGCCAATGTTTGTTATTCCCCTCAATCCTCCTCGGCGTCATCTTTCAATGAAAGAACATATTCTTATCGCTGATAATTCTAAGGCCTGAATATCAACAGAAGAATATGAGTGTGTACATGGAGCCGCTGATGGATGATTTGGTCCGTGCCTGGGAAGATGGTGTGTGGATATATGATTGAGCTACAAAGACAAACTTCAGAATGCATATTTGGTACATCTATTCCCTGCATGACATGCCGGCGTATGCAATATTCTACGGCTAGTGTGTGCATGAAAAGTTCACATGCCTGATATGTAGGGCGACTCTAAAGTTCATTTGGTTAGTTAAGGGTGGCAATTATTCATCCTTAGATAAGCATCGACAGTTCCTTTTTCGAATCCATCCATTCAGACAAGGCAAGAAGAACTTTACAAAAGATGTGGTTGTCAAAGGCTCAGCACCACCTAAGATGACTGGCGCTGAGGTTTGTGCTCAGTTAGACTCTTTTGAGATCAATGCACAAGAAGATGGTTTTCTCGGATATGGTGAGCAACACACATGGACTCATAGGCCATGCTTGTGGAATCTTCCCTACTTCGATAATCTCTTCCTTTCACACAACATTGATGTAATACACACTGAAAAGAATGTTGTCGAGGCCATTTTTGGCACAATCATGGATATTCCTAAGAAGATGAAGGATAACGTTAAGGCCCGAGTCAATCAGACAACATTATGCAATAGACCAAAGCTAAACATGGCACCTCCCAAAGGAGAGGAAATCCTGGATGAAGCCAAAGGTCGATTTAATTCTTACAAGGGCCTAAAGGAGGGAAGTACTTGAGTGGTTCCAAACCTTTATGTTTTCTGATGGCTATGCAGCTAATCTTTAGAGGGAAGTGAATGTAGCTACTCTGCGAATCAATGGGCTCAAGAGTCATGACTATCACATATGGCTTGAGCGGTTACTCCCGGTGATGATTCGAGGCTCTGTCCCCGAGGATGTTTGGCGAGGGCGGACTGAGTTGAGCAATTTCTTCCACCATCTTTGTGCTAAAGAGTTATCTCATACCGTCGTAGTAGACATGGAAAGACTAGCATCAATACTGCTCAGCAAGTAGGAGAAGATCTTTCCACCCGACTTCTTTAATCCGATGCAATATATGATCTTGCACCTTCCATATGAGGCACGGATGGGATGTCCAATGCAGGGCTATTGGTGTTATTCAATCGAGAGATTTTAGAAGATTCTTGGAAACAAATGTAAAAATAATTATAAAATTGAAGCATCCATAGCCGAAACATATATCCTAAAGGAGGTGTCCAACTTCACAACTAAATACTATGTGGATAATCTTTCCGGCGTGCATAATTCACCTTCTCGTTACAATCTTACCGAAGATGAATCAAACCTTAGCATCTTCAGAGAACAGGTTGCTAGCTCTTATAAGGGTGTTTGTTTGTCTTGGAATGCCAAAAAAATATTCTCTTTGGTAGCTCTTATCAAAGGTGTTTGGTGGTAGTTTGCCATTGTCTTGGAATACCAAAAAATGTCCTCTTCAGTAGCTCTTATCAACAGTGTTTGGTCGTAATTTACCATCTTCTTGGAATGTCAGAAAAATGTCCACTTCAGTAGCTCTTATCAAGAGTGTTTGGACGTAATTTATCATCTTCTTGGAATGTCAAAAAAATGTCCCCTTCAGTAGCTCTTATCAAGAGTGTTTAAGTCATACTTTTCCCCTATCTTGGCATGCAATAAATATTCCATTCGGTAGTTGTTATCAAGGCGTCTTCCTCCGACCTAAAAAAGTTGTCGCGTGGTGGTGGTCTTAGTTTGTGTTTTTTAGCATGGCCAACAGTACAGGGATTTGCGGAGGAGTTTGAGCGCTGTCGACGACGCAAGTGTCTTGGCGAGGCCAGCGAGTGAGGATGAACCGCGGAAGATTGTTCGCCGTTGCAAGTCAGCGGGCAGTAGTTCGTTTAAGTCCTGGCTGCGTCATCAACGAGCGCTGAAGACTGCCTACATGGAGGTGTTAGATTCCATCAAGGAGAAGCAGGAGGAGACGTTGAAGGTATTGGAGGCCCTCTGTGGAAGGATCCGTAAGCTGTTGGACACTGGACGCGTCACCGACGTCCGCGGAAGGCACTTGTTGGAGTTCGTGGAAATGGAGCTGAGCGGCCTTGTTCAATCGCGGAGGTTGCCGCCGCCGCCATGGACACATTGTGATGGTGTCAACAGCTTTCTATAGGAATGGCTGAATAGATTGACGAGCCATGCTAGGAACATCGACGACTGTCTCGATAAGCAGGGCGGCGGAAATGTTGGTCAGGCACGGCCCTTTCGCCGTCGTAAGCCAAGTCATCTGCTCCATGAAATTGAGTGGGATGCGTGTGAACTTTACTATGCCGCCGAAGAATGCTGCGGGTATGAGCAACCGCCTCAGGAGGCCAAGGAATGTGACCTTGTTGGCATCGACGGCCAGGCAAAGAAGTTGCTCAGGTGGCTCACTGCCGCCGCCGCCTACAGGAGCCTCCTAGTGATGTGCATCATCGGACCAACCGGCGTGGGAAGGACGACTCTTGCCATGGAGCTCCACCATCGACTCCGGTGCCAAACTGCACAGCATTTCCAGCGCTGCGCTGCAGTCACCTTCTCCCGGAGGTCAGATAGGTGCAGCCTTCTTCTCCAAAGCATCCTCTCGCAGATCATAGACCAGGAGACATGGTCACCTCACAACTCAGAGACCACAATGTTGGAGAAGGACCCGAAACTGTTGGCACGCAGCATATCGGAACGCCTACAGGATAAGAGGTAATTAAACAACATGTACTGCTAATCGTTTTGCCTCCCTATAAGTATCCAACTATACATATCTCAGAATTCACTTTTTCTCTTCATCTTCTCCCAGGTACCTCATTTTAATTGATGGTCTATGCAATGACTCAGATTGGGGAAAAAAATCAAGGGTGCATTTCCCATCATGAATTGGGGTAGCCAAATTTTGATCACAACTCGCCATGAATTGAAAGTCTGGCTGTGTCATGGTTATGGTTATGATGTGGATGTCCACAATATGGAGCCTCTGAATGACTCAGATTCAGAGAGAATACTTCGCACCAAAGCTTTTGGTTCCCACGATGATTGCCCTCCAGACAATCTGAAGCGACTGTGTGATGAAATCTTGAGAAAATGTGAAGGAATACCTTTGTTCATAATTGGTATGGCTGATTGGTTGAAACAACATCAACAGCAACACGAGAGCTCTGCAGTTCATAGGACAGAACAAGTCCGTGTTTTACTGAAACAGTTTAGACAAATTCTGCTATCGTTCGAATACAATGATGAGTTGAGGCTATCATCGCTCTACTTAAGCATGTTCCCACAGGACGCATGTTCGACTTGTACATTCTTTTCATGAGGGAGACTCCTATCCATTGGTCTGATATCTTCTACAAGTTCGTAGACAAGAACATCATCATCTCGGCAGCAGAAAACAGCAGCCTCAGCCTCAATGTCGATGATGATGAGTCATGCCAGTGGCAGGTCAATCCTTTGATGCTCCAGTTTTTTGCCTCCAAAGCAGCAGAGACTGGCTTTGTTTTTACCAGCACAACGCTGACCTCAGCCGCAGGCAGCAGCAAAATGACTCGGAGAGCACGGTGCCTAGCTCTCCACCATCCGGATCCGCTGCTCCCAGCAATACTGCAAGAAATGGGTTTGTCTCATACTCGTTCACTTCTCTTATCTGGTGCAGTCGACCGAATATCAATCCCTCTAGACAAGTTTTCCTATCTGGTTGTGTTGGATCTCCAAGGTGTTAGCCATGCATACATGCATGGCGTACAAGGCAAGAGTTACGTGATTAGCAGTGAGGATTATCAGGAGCATGATTCCATATTTTAGCACAGCTATAGTTGGCATGTAATCACAAATAATACTGACCATATTTGGTTGGTCACTCATGTACATATACATGTGCTTATGAATAGAAACTTAAGTGCGATTGCTACATTATCGCCTTCATGGTATCAGAAGTATCTCGATCCTCCTCTCGCCTCTCTACGGCATGACCAGAAATTATGTTTCTACCGCGGCCGCTGTGGCTGCTCAGGCTGATCTCGACGCCAAAACCACTCTCTAGACTCAACCTGTCGCCGTCTCCAGCATCCAGTGGCGGATCTAGACCGAAAGTGTATGGAGCTGAGTTTAAAGGATTTAATAAACTTTATAGCCAAAATAATGAAAATACACGAGAATCAAGAAAAAAGCATGGTATCAGATAAACCGAGACAATGTGTCGACGATATCCAATTATACTTCATGAGGATTGCGGAGTAATCTGCACAATAATATACAAAATAACAAAATATCAATACAACAATTTTGAAGTTTATAATTTATGATCAATAAAATACAGTGAGCGTACCGTTAAGTTTATGATTTATGCATTTTCATTGGTATTTACAGTACTGCATTGCTTGAACTTGAATAGTAGGTGAGTAATGTTCATTTTTTCATGTTGTTAACCTAAGATTCTAAGAAACAATAAACCGATAAGCAATATTCAACAATAGTACAAATATAATACTATGTGTTTAATGTTTACAAAATAATAGATGACAAATTTGAAATTTACAAATTACAATCTACATCAACTGGAAGGACTAAGGAGCAATGAGGGAACAAATGTGAGGCAATGAGGCACCGAGGTTTGTTTATACCAGATTTGCCGTAGTCTGTAGAGCTGCTCAGCTGCCAGATGACCAGATCCAGAGGGCACCGAGCCACCGAGAGGCGAGGGCCGAGCACCAAGGGACGCAGCATCGTAGCCTACAGGGGCGTAGGGAGGCGGCGCAGCGACGCGCGGTGGCGTGGCGTGGCGGCGGTGCTGGCCAGCACGGGGCATGCATCACTTTCAGAATTACAGCTACCTTTGTATTTTAACATTTATAAACCGTAAACCGTAAACCCTCCTACTTTTTGTTTTAAAATTTATTATTTATTATTAAAAAAGGAAAAACCTTTGTATTTTAACATTTATTATTTAGTATGAAAAAGGCTACCTTTGCATTTTTAATATTTATTATTTGTTATTAAAAAATGCTAAACCCTAAACCATAAACCATAAACCATTGATCAAATGAAATACAAATTGTTACAGCGCGGGAAAGATTTATAGCACCGCAACAGTGCCGGTTCCGTTTACGAACCGCACTGATACATCAGTCTCGGTTCATGCCATGAACCGACACTGTTTTGCTACTTTCAGTGTGGTTAATGGAACGAACCGACACTGATGTATTTGTGTCGGTTCGTAAATAGAACCGGCACTGAAAGTGGCACAATAGTGCCGGTTCCAATCAAGTTTGAAAAATTTAACGGTTTCCATTTTATAAACCGGTAGTGATACAGCTTCAGTGTCGGTTTAGAGATAACCGGCACTGATATGGCGCTATTTTTAAGTGGTTCTATGGTAGTGTTAGCGACGGGCGGCAATATTCACCCGTCACTAAAGGAAGGCCTATCGGCTCACCTATTATGCCCCTTAAGTTATGGGTCGTATTGTCACCCATCACTAAAGGGTTCGTAAGTGACGGGTGATTATTGTTAAGTTACCCGTCACTAATATTATGGTCAGTTTTTTTAAAAAATTGTTTTTAGGCTGCATTCTGAATCAAAGCCAGGATTTGGCAGCCAACATATCTAACATTTCAAAGCACATCACAGAACACAGATAATTCATCACAGAAGATTCATAACCAAATTAATATCACATATATTAACTTCTAACTCGTTATCTCGAAGAAATTGCATGGCTAAAATAAAGTTCCATAAGATTAACTTCTAACTTCTAGCTAAAATCTAGCTTCTACTAGGGCATTCTCTAAGAGCGATATCAAGAGCTTAAATAGTGTCCTGCAGAGATTCTCTATGTCTACCTACCATGAATTGCTTAAGGTTGTACATGTCTAGTTTTGCAGCCTCTTTTATGGTCACCCTGTACTCCTTCTCCCTAAAGAAAAAAGAATCAATGCAATATGCACAATGGTTATCAGTACAAAAATAAAGATGGATAGGAAGACATCGTACCCTAGGTTTACACCATATACATGACAGCCTCAATTGCACCATTGTTGATGTTGAAATGGAAGACACATACTGTGCCAACTTCTAATGCATTATCTTGAAGAAATGAGCTAAAATCAGTAGTTAGGTAGCACCGTCCATCCGTGGATTTATGCACCTCAATTTGGACTACCTCAGTACCTGCTGCTGCCACTTGAATCACGATGGTCTGCTAATGTAGGTTAGGTGAGATATATTTCTGACAGTTCTATCTTGAAAAGTACTATTATAAGAAAATTTGAACAAAGCTAGTTAGACAAGGCCAAGTGCATATATATAAATGTTTGCTTTTCTGACATGTGCAAAGAGCTTACCACCGACTTCTTGTTGATGATCGAATTATTTATTGTGTAGACATATAACTGGATCATAGAGGATAAACCTTCTAAGATGTTTTGCAGAAGAGCCTTCCTTACTGGAGTTACATCTGTATGATTTCTGAAATAACAGATATCCTTTAGTTGGTCCATTTGGTCGGTGTCGACTTCCCTAGCTATCTGCTTCTCTTTTTTCTTCGCAGCATTGTTAGGACCCTCACTTACCATTACAATAAACAAATTTAAGTATATAAACAAAATATGCATGTCTTGTAAGTAATGTCAGTTTGCTATAGATACCGCTATCGCTGTCCTCCACTTTTATGGCTACTATGGTCTTCTCATCACCATAGTTATTGTAAATAGTGACCATAACAGTCAATAGGGGTCCCATTGTTAGTACAACATAGTCCCCTTCTATTAGATTGACTCGTTTACTAAATGTGGGCCATCCTTTGTGGAGGCATACCCTGCCTCCACAGCTCATAACCTCAACCTCTGTGGTACACCTATCTTTTGTTAATATCTTCAGAGTGTCACCAGCGTAAATATTATTGATATCGCCAAAGTTTTTTGTTAGAAAATACAACAGTAAAATAATATTGCATCAGTTTGTTAGTTTTATTACCACATAAACACAAGTTGCAATGTACAATGTATAAACCTGGTGACACCCGTCGTGGATGTAATGATTGATCTTCAGGAGGCAACTGTCAGGAACATAAATTGGTACATATATTGTTGGCATGGATTACTACAACTAAACATAGCACTTACAGTACGGGACAAAAAAAGTAAAATAATACCACAGGGACCTACCTACTGCTTGAAGCACGTTGTCCGGTGTAAGTGCCCTATTGATTACTTGGGTGACTTGCCATATCGCTAAATCATATTATATTTGACAATGATGAAAAAAGTACAATAATACTTACATAAACCCTAATAAACATCTAATTAATTAAATATTACCCCTAAAGAATATTGAAGAAAAAGAAACATAAATGACCAAACTATATGAAAGTGAGTACAAAACATCCTAAATATAACATCATTGCATGAACAAGCTTCTCAAAACAAAAAAGAGCCTAAATATCACACACACATTCTCATACTAATAGCATTCTCTTCATTGAGCTATTCACAAAGCAACAAGTAACAAACCCTAGCCTCAACGGAGGAGTAGGAGTAGAGGAGTAGGGGGAGGAGGAGGAGGTTGAGGAGGACCTTAGGAGGAAGATGCACGAGACAAAGCAGCGGTGAGAAGGGTCTGCGATGGAAGAGGAGATCGATGGAGGAGGCCACGACGGGATGGAGACCGGCAGAGGAGGCCGCAACAGGACGGAGACCGGCGGAGGAGGCCTCGACGGTGGAGGAGAATGACGGCGGATCGCGCGGAGCGCGATGGCAGAATGACGGTGAAGGAGTACATGTGGCCGCTAGGGTTTAGGGTTCTGCACAATATGAAAGCGTTCTATTGTAGGACCGAAACTAGCGACCAGAGGGGGGGTGAATGGGCGCAAAATAAAATTAAAGCGGAAAATAAAACTTCTGAAATTTAAGTTTCAAACTCGCAAGTGACTCGATGAGAATCAGTCCAAGATTGGACAAATAAAAGTCACACCTGGCAAGTCGAAACTAAAACTTCTACTTGACAAACACTTGAACACAGCAGCAACAATAAATACAAGTATCGATCAATATGTATCCATGAGGGAAACAAATGTTCTCACAAAGGGAGAAACATACAAATCGCTCTCATTCAAAATATCGAATACTTGTAATATGGCC
>KE372675.1:178233-191060 GCA_000418225.1 Zizania latifolia
AGGTTGCACTCTAGAAATTTGCTCTTGATGATCACATCGCCATGGCATCGTCTTCTCAACAAGATACCTAGTGGCTACGTCTTGACGCCCTCATCTGCTCCTGGCTGTACGCAGCCATCTCCCCTGACCTTATAAAGATGGTGATGGACTCCACCGCCCCTGCGCACACCATCTAGTCTCACATCGAGGGTCTCTTCCATGACAACGCCGAGAGTCCGAGACTCGCTCAATCTACCTCGAGCAAGAATTCTATGGGCTCATGCAAGGGTCCATGTCTGTCGCTGACTACTACGGCAAGCAGAAGGATCTTCCCGATGCCCTCACCACCATGGGAACGACAATCAGTGACTACAGCCTCATCCTCAACACGCTGCGTGGCCTTAGCCCACGGTTCGCCCACATGCGCACACTGATCTCTATGCAACGTCCCATGCCATCCTTCCTCGAGGCATGATCTGCGCTGCTCTTAGAAGAACTGGTGTCCAAGAATGACACTAACCTGCTGATGGCCTTCATTGCTAGCTCCAGTTCTGGCTTTTCCACCGGCCACACCTTCAGTGGTTCCACTCCTAGTGGATCGGGTGGTCCTAGCCGCTCCCTGCGCCTACCTCCAACAACTGGAATAACAATCGACGGTGCAAGACTACAATGGAGGGCAGCTTAACTCTTGTAGCGGTGGAAACTATGGCTTCGGTTTAGGCTTCCAGTCCTGGCCATCATTCCAGCATCCCTGGGCTAGATCCATCCAAATGTGGCCTGGCCAAGGGCCACGACCAACATAGCAGGGCCAATCAGATCTTCTTGGTCCATGCCCTACTGCTTCTGGTGCTTTCTTGGCGACTACACCAACGCTCGACTACCATGACTACAACGGTGCACCGTTATATGCGTCTGCCCGACCAGCCACTACTGCCCCAACTCCTTCCTAGGATCAAAACCAGCTCATGCATGCTTTCAACACCATGACACTGACCCCTCCATCCTTCGAATGGTATATGGACTCCGGGGCCTCTACTCATATGACCTCGGACTAGGGTAATCTCTCCTCTTATTCACCTGTGCCATCACATCCCTCCTATGCTATTGTTGGTAATGGATCTCGTCTTCCCATCACTCATACTGGTTCTACTACCATTCCTTTTCCTTTCCATTCTTTTCAACTAAACAATGTTATTGTCACACACCATCTCTAATCAAAAATCTTATTTCTGTTCGTCGCTTCATTATTGATAATCATTGCTCCGTTGAATTTGATCCTTTTGGTCTCTATGTGAAGGATCTTTAAACTAAGAATGAGATCATCAGGTGCAATAGCAATGCTGATTTGTACCCACTCCATTGGTCGGCGCCCGCACATCACACCCTCTCTGTTACTTCTCCAACCTCCACCTTGTGGCATTGCCACCTTGGCCACCCTGGTGCTCTTAAGCTTTGTCGCAGCTCACCAGTGCCTCACATATTTCATGTAATTCCGCTGCCGATGTAACACTATGTCATGCATGCTAGCTCGGTCAACACGCACGTCTTCCCTTTCATTCCTCTATAAGTTGCAGTAATACTGCTTTTAAATTAATCCATTTTGATCTATGGGCATCACCTATTCCAAGCATTTTGGGTTATAAGTACTATCTTGCCATCCTAGATGATTTCACTCATTATTTATGGACTTTTCTCATTCTTCTCAGATCTGAAGTTTTTGGCATTCTTAGCAATTTTTTGGCCTATGTCCAAACCCAGTTCTCTACCACAATTCACAGTATTCAGTGTGACAACGGCGGTGAATTTGACAACCTCGCTTTACGCCGTCACCTGCTTTCGCATGGCATCGTCCTTCGTATGTCATGTCCTCACACATCCCAGCAAAATGCAAAGCTGAACAAATACTTCACACCACAAACAATGCTATTCGCTCGTTTCTTTTTCAAGCCAGCATGCCCCCAATCTATTGGGTCAAAGCACTTCACACAGCTACTATCCTTCTTAATCTCCTACTGACTAAAACTCTTTGTTTTGGCATCCCTTATCAAGCTCTCTTCGGAACTCCACCAAGATACTCCCATCTGTGAGTCTTTGGCTGTCTATGCTATCCAAATTTATCCTCGACTGCAGCTCACAAGCTCGCCCCCCGATCCTCTGCATGTGTTTTTCTCGACTATCCAGCGCATCACCGTGGTTATCACTGCCTTGATCTCACTACACGGAGAATAATCATCTCTCGCCACGTTCTTTTTGATGAAAATTCCTTTCCTTTTTCTGCCATGCAGCCCTCTCCAGCAGCTTCTGATCTTGATTTTCTCACCATTGCATCACTCACGCCAGATACTCCCTATCTACCACATGCAGCAGCTGCTCCAATGGCTCCACCTGCCCCTGCTGCACCAAGCCACGTTGCCCCTCTCCTGCATGGCCCTGCTAAAATAATTGATTCTAACACTGCACCACCACCTGCCACTGAGCATGTGATTCTGGTGGTTAACACTCATCCCATGATTACTAGGGGGAAGCGCGGATTTTGCTTTCCGGTCGAGCGCCTAAATTTTAACATTCATCCCATGATTACTAGGGGGAAGCGCGGATTTTGCTTTCCGGTCGAGCGCCTAAATCTGCATGCAACCACTCTACCACCAATCCCTCGCACTTATAGTACCACGCTAAACGATGATAACTGGCACCTCGCTATGCAGCAAGAATTTGATGCTTTACGTGCTAATAACATTTGGGACCTTGTTCCCTATCCTGCTGGTGCTAACATTGTCACGGGAAAGTGGATTTTTCGGCATAAGTTGAAGCCTGATGGCTCCTTAGACCGTTACAAAGTACGGTGGGTGCTCCGGGGTTCCTCATAGGCCACAACGCCCTAGAGTAGACTTTTGTAAAACTTTTTCGCCGGTTGTGAAATCGGCCACCGTGCGCACCGTCCTCACCATAGCGCTCTCCAACAACTGGCCGGTTAATCAACTCAACATCAACAATGCCTTCCTCAATGGCACACTAGATGAAGTCATCTACTGCCAACAACCATCCGGGTTCATCAACAACAGCCTCCATGATCATGTCTGTCGTCTCAACGGATCGATCTATGGACTCAAACAAGCTCCACGTGTCTGGTTCAGTCGAATAGCTGATTTCCTCACTACTTTGGGCTTCATCGCCTCAAAGGCTCATCAGTCACTATTCATCTACAACCACGGCACTAACAAGGCGTACCTTCTCCTATACGTCGACGACATCATCTTGATGGCACCCATGACTGCACTTCTATGCCACCTCATTGACTTGCTTCACCAAGAGTTTTCCCTCAAAGACATGGGTGCACTCCACCACTTTCTCAGCGTCATGGTACAGCGCACATCAACTGGATTCTTCCTCAGCCAGTGGCAGTACACTGAAGACATCCTTGCTCATGCAGTCATGAGCAATTGCAAGCCCTGCTCAACGCCAGTGGACACATGTGCAAACTTTCTTTCCTCTGGTCCTCCTGTCGCTTGTGCCAATGATTTCCGCAGCATTGCCGGTGCATTGCAATATCTCACCTTTACTTGCCCGGACATCACATATGCTGTGCAACAGGCATGTCTTCACATGCATGATTCTCGGGAGCCTCATACCAATCTTCTCAAGCGAGTTCTTCGGTATCTTAAGTGCTCCCTCTACCATGGACTGCAGCTTCACCGGACTTCCCCAACGTCTCTGACTTCATATACAGACGCTGATTGGGCTGGCTGCCCTGACACAAGGAAGTCTACCTCTGGCTACGGTATTTTTCTTGGAGATAATCTTGTTTCATGGTCTTCTAAATGCCAGCAAATGGTCTTTCGCTCTAGTGCTGAAGCCGAGTATCGTGCTATCGCTAATGCCATTGCCGAGTCCGGCTGGCTTCGTCAACTTCTTGCCGAGCTCCACCGCCCTCTCCAGCGAGCGATGGTTGTTTTCTGCGACAATATCAGTGCAGTATATCTCTCAACAAATCCCATTCAGCACCAACAGTCCAAACATATTGAGATTGACCTCCATTTCATCCGGGAATGAGTCGTCCTTGGAGAAGTTCGTGTTTTCCATGTTCCGACGTCATTCCAGTATGCAGATGTGTTCACAAAAGGCCTACCGAGCAGCATTTTCAAGGAATTTTGCTCCAGCTTGAACGTTCGGCAGGCTCCCGTCCAAACTGAGGGGGTGTTAGCCATGCATACATGCATGGCGTACAAGGCAAGAGCTACATGATTAGCAGTGAGGATTATTAGGAGCATGATTCCATATTTTAGCACAGCTATAGTTGGCATGTAATCACAAATAATACTGACCATATTTGGTTGGTCACTCTGTAAATATACATGTGCTTATCAATAGAAACTTAAGTGCGATTGCTACATTATCGCCTTCACAAGGTTGTGAGAATTTGAATGATGGTGACCTGCTATAGATATGCAGAATGTTTATGCTGAGGTATTTGAGCGTCAGGAACACTAGGATTAGTAGGCTCCCACCACAGATTAAGGAACTAGGCAATCTGGAGGCATTGGATGTCAGCCACACCCACGTAAGTGAGCTCCCATCTGAAGTGAGCTTGCTTTGGTGTTTGAAGGTGCTAGACCTAAGAGGCACAAAGATAAGTCAGCTGCCAGAGCAATTTGAGCTTGGGCATTTACGTATTCTTCTCGTTGGTGACAATGGAGTGATTAACTCCGATGAGATAGCAGTAGTAACAAAGATTCCACAAAGTGTCATCAAGAGAGCTACTTATCTAGAGAGACTAGCAACTGTCGATTTAAGTAAATGCTCTGCAAGCTTTTTGGAGGTTCTCGGTGATAAGAAGCGCTTGAGGTCACTTGCAATAACATGGTCCTTTCACCCGTGCACTGACGGAGCATACCAGCACATTCTCCTGTTCACCATCGAAAAATTGACAGGACTCAGGTCTCTTACCATTCATTGTGGATTTGGTGGTTCCATGGAGTTCTTGGATTTTCTAAATGATCCACCTAAGGAATTCAAGAAATTAAAGATAACATCTGGAAGATTTGTCAGTGTTCCCCGATGGATCGGAGAGCTACATAAACTCTATTTCTTGCAGATTACGATCTGTAAACTAGAGCCAGATGATGTCAAGATCCTTGCAAACTTGAAGAAACTAGAGCGCTTGGTACGAGGCTTAGAGTTTATTACTGAAGAAGAAATAGTAATTGAATGCGAGGGATTCAAAGAGCTTCAGAGATTCTGTCTTGATTGCGCTGTCTCATGGCTGACTTTCAAAGGAGCCATGCCGAAGCTCCAGCGTTTGCAACTGAAAATCTCCTTAGGTCCTACCAATCAAGAGAGTGCTCTTCCATCGAGACTCACCAATCTCCTAAACATCACAGAGGTAGTCATCTGTTATAGCAAATTGTGCAGCAATAGTTCGAGCATCAAGATGACAGTCGAGGCAGTGAGGAAACAGCTTGCTATGGAGACTAGAAAACGACGAGACAGTGGGAAGCGCGACTAAAAATGAATGTGGAAGTGAAGATGTTGAAGCATTTGGTGAGAAGGCAGAGAGCACGGCTGAATGTGGCACAAAGGATGACTTTGATGCAGCTGATGAGGAGGAAGAGAGAAGAACAACACATATCCAAAGCGAGATAGAAGAAGTTTAATGTGAAACCAAGATCCACGCCTAGCTCCCATTGTTGGCAGTGCTTCAGCTTCTAAACTTCTAAGCACACTGTTTTCTGGGCCTACGTACCCAATTAATCTGTACTTTGTCTGTTACTTTTTAACGTTATCCGGTTCATAAATCAAGAAGTTTGATTGATTTTTTAAATACCCTTTGTATATCTATTCCTATCACTTCAAAATACTATTATTTATTATTTAATCTTTTATTTTTATAGTTAAATTATTGACTTTGTCGTAAAAGTAAATCTTTGTCTGTCTAGTAGAGTTAGTAGTCTTTATCTGCGAAAGAGAGCGATCAGCTCTGGCACCAGCTAATTAAGGTCCGAGGCATGTGGTCATGTGTGTGTTCATGCTGGGGCTAGTCCTGGATCATCACCATGTCCAGGTAGAGGGCAAGAGTTTCTGCAAGAAGCTGCTTCGACAGATGCCGTATGGCGCCGGAAGCCTGCGCATGGACATGTGATTGTATTGGATAATTAGGCAACCGTAGTATTAATTTCTGAATTCAGTAGTATTAATTTCTAAATTAAATAAATCATGACTGCTGCATAAACTAGCATGAACAAATCTAACATATTAGTTAACATAAATAGTATAACCATGATCACGTAAAACATGATTAAAACCATAGAGAATCGTAGCACACGTACTGTACGTTTGCAGACGATGAAGTCACGATCGGTGCAGGATGGTTCCTGTTGGCATCAAACCGCAGACGACGGTGACCGATGGTTGACGTGGACGGAATGCACGCCGTGTTGACGGACGTTAGCAGTCGCGCAAAGCGCTTCTCAAAAACCTTATTCACCTCACCCGGTGCAGGATCACAAGGGCGACAGATTCCGGAGACCTGCTCTCCCATTCGCCGGTGCACGTCGACGCACGGAATGGAGAAGGCTACGGCGGTGGTGCAGCAGAGAGAAGAGGCAAAACCCTAGCGTGGTGTATCTGTTCTGATCTAATCTTGTGTAGGTCAGATAGACGAGTATTTATATGGGAGCCGGCACAATCTCGCATCGCAATCGCGATCCAAACCGATTCTGTTACCATATCCCGACGTATCAATTTACCAAAAATCAGAATGACAAAAAGAGGTTGCGTCCCCGTAAGGCGAGGAGCCGGATTTCGGTGGACCATTCACACAAGTGCCACGCGCTCACGGAGCCACCCGAGCCTAGCCTGTAAAGCGAGCGCATGCGTGTGGAGCTCCCTTTCTCTCCTCCATGCACATAACTTAGTGGGATAGAGATAATCACACTATATAAGTTGGACATCCTCCATCTACACTAGCAATATGGATTAAAGGTTTTCACCATCCTCTTACATGATATGAGCCTTTGAGATTTTAGTATGAATTTCTAAAATATTTTTATAGACCTAGCCCAAATTCCAACAGATTGTATACTCATAATTGGCAGCATGTGCCCACCTGAATATCTCAAACTAAACCTTCTTCCCAACTTCGTTACAGACAACCAACCCGTTCTTTCTGTTCTGTTTAATTAGAAAAAAGTGATGATTTGCTGCTCAGAAGATTTGATGACCATTTAGTTACGATGCCACTCATGTAGATGACTTATTAGACCGTATAAGTCTATAATTATGGACTAGAGTGACGAATTAAGTGAGACCGTTTCTTTTTCAGTGGCAAATGAAATCAAATTCCCTTTATTGAGGAAAATTTGATGGTTTGCTGCTCAGAAAATTTGACTCTTCGATTATCATGTCACTTGTGTTAATATCATGTTAGACTCTCTGAGTCTATAACCATTGACTAGAATGCCAAATAAGTGAAGTCATTTCTTTTGTAAGTGGCAAAAATTAAATCCCCTTATGTAGAAAATTTTGATGATTTGCCGCTCAGAAGATTATTTCTTTAGTTATGATGTCACTCATGTAAATGAATTATGTGACTGTTTGCTGCTCAGAAGACATTTTCTTTTTTAAGTGGCAAAAAAAATCAAATTCCCCTTATTTAGAAAAGTTACTTCTTTCAAACAGGAAGTTATTTACATGCTAACTATTTTGTTTGCCACAGAGGAACCAGGTAGCATTGGGTACTGCAACTTGGGATGCAGGTCTTTCGTGTGTGGCAGCTTGAACAATGGTAAATATTATAAAACTCATCAATGTTAAATTCAATTGTTTGCTGGCTGCCAAATAATTAAAAGGTTTTGCTCTTAACACACATTCTGTGCTACATATGAGCACCAGTTGATGGCGGCAAAGATATGAAAATAATTGTAGAACGCTGCGGCGAAGCATGCGACCGTTTCTGCGACAAGGAGGCTATCATCGCATCTGCTGCTGCCTAACCATGCTCTACCATCGATCGATCTCGTGTCGAAGACCAAGGCCATGTTGCTAGTTCCTTTTGCTAAATAAAATTGGATATCATTAATCTATCGATCTTACATATCCAAGCCATTATGTATGTATGTATGTATGTATGTATGTACTAAGTGTGTGCTAAATAAAATTGGATATCATCAATCTATCAATCGTACGTGTTTGTGTCTGCTCTTTGTTTCTCTAATAAAGGGCACGTTGCTAGCTCTTATAAGGGTGTTTGTTTGTCTTGGAATGCCAAAAAAATATTCTCTTTGGTAGCTCTTATCAAAGGTGTTTGGTGGTAGTTTGCCATTGTCTTGGAATAAAAAAATGTCCCTTTCAGTAGCTCTTATCCTTTCAGTAGCTCTTATCAAGAGTGTTTGGTCATAATTTACCATCTTCTTGGAATGTCAAAAAATGTCCCCGTCGGTAGCTCTTATTATCAAGAGTGTTTAGTCATACTTTGCCCCGTCTTGGCATGCAAAAAAAATATTCCATTCGGTAGTTGTTATCAATACGTTTGGTCATGCTTTATCGTCATCTTGCCACGTAAAAAATGTTCCTTTTGTCATACTTTGCCACGTCCTGGCACACTAAAAATATCCCAAATGTTATTTACGGTGGCTCTTGCGTATTACCGTTTTACCCTGTGCGTACCTTCGTCCTCCTCATGCCAAAAAAAAGGCGCCGCGTGGCCCGCGTCCAACAAGCGGACGGTGCTGGTCTTTGTGTTTTTTTAGCATGGCCAACAGTACAGGGCTTTGCGGAGGACTTTGAGCGCGGCCGACGGCTCAAGTGTCTTGGCGAAGCCAGCGAGCGAGGCGCAAGATTGCTCGCCGTTGCAAGTCCGGCCGACTCGTACTCAACATCTGTCTGTCAGCGAGCTCTGAAGACTGCCGACATGGAGGCGTTATATTTGATCAAGGAGAAGCAGGAGGAGACGTTGAAGGTGTTGGAGGCCGTCCGTGGGAGAATCCGTAAGCTGCTGGAGACAGGACGCGTCACCGACGACCGCGGAAGGCACTTGTTGGCGTTCGTGGAAATGGAGCTGAGCGGCCTTGTTCAATCGCGGAGGTTGCCGCCGCCGCCGCCATGGACAGATTTTTATGGTGTCAACAGCTTTCTACTGGAATGGCTCAATACCTTGACGAGATGTGCGAGGATCATCGACGATTTCGTCGATAAGCAGGGTGGCGGAAAAGTTGGTCACGCGTTGCTGCAAAAAGCCGAGCGACCCTTCCGCCGTCGTAAGCTAATTAGTCATCTGCCCCGCGAAATCGAGTGGGCTGCCTATGAACTTTACCGTGCCGCCGAAAAATGCGAGCTCCCTAGTTCTGACCCCCGGCCACCACCACCGCCTCAGGCGGCCAAGGCATTTCACCTTATTGGCATCGACGGCCAGGCAAAGAAGCTGCTCATCAGGTGGCTCACGGCCTCCGCCACAGACGACAAGAGCATCCGAATCATGGGCATCGTCGGACCTACCGGCGTGGGAAAGACAAGTCTTGCCATGGAGCTCCACCGTCGCCTACGGTGCCAAGCTGCACAGCATTTCCAGTGCTGCGCTGCAGCAAGCTTCTCCCGGACGCCAGATAGCTGCAGCCTTCTTCTCCAATGCATCCTCTTTCAGATCGTAGACCTGGAGACATGGTCACCTCACAACTCAGAGACCACATTGTTAAAGGAGGATCCGAAGCTGTTGGCTCACATCATATCGGAACTCATACAGGATAAAAGGTAATTAAACAGCATGTACTGCTTAATCGTTTTGCCTCCCTATAAGTATTCAACTATACATATCTCAGAATTCGTTTCTCTCTCTCTTTATGTTCTTTCTCAGGTACCTCATTTTAATTGATGGTATACGCAATGACTCAGATTGGGAAATAATCAAGGGTGCATTTCCTAACAATAATTGTGGTAGCAAAATGTTGGTTACAAGTCGCGATGAATCGACGATCAGGATGTGTTTCTCGGATTATGATGTGGCAGTACATAATATGGAGCATCTGAATGACTCGGATTCAGAGAGGCTACTTCGCACCAAAGCTTTTGGTTCCATGCCTAATTGTCCTCCGGACAGTCTGAAGCCATTATATGATGAAATCTTGTCAAACTGCCAGGGAATACCATTGTTCATAATTGGTATGGCTGATTGGTTGAAACAACATCAACAGCCGCACGACAGCTCTGCAGTTCATAAGACGGAACAAGTCCGCCTCTTACTGAAACAATTTAGACAAATTTTGCTATCGTTCGAAGACGATGACGAGTTGAGACTACCATTGCTCTACTTAAGCATGTTTCCACAGGGACGCGTGTTCGACAAGTACAGTCTTCTAATGAGGGAGATTCCTGTCTATTGGCCTGACATCTTCTCCAAGCTTGTAAACAAGAACATCGTCATCCCGGTAGCAGAAAACAGCAGCCTCAGCCTCAATATCGAAGATGACGAGTCATGCCAGTGGCAGGTCAATCCTTTGATGCACCACTTTTTTGCCTCCAAGGCAGCAGAGACTGGTATTGCTTTTACCAGCACAACGCTGGCCTCAGCTACAGGTAGCAGCAAAACGACTCGGAGAGCACGGTGCCTAGCTCTCCACCATCCGGATCCGCAGCTCCCAGGAATGCTTCAAGAATTGGATTTGTCTCATACTCGTTCACTGCTCATATCTGGTGCAGTTGACCGAATATTAATCCCTTTGGGCAAGTTTGCCTATCTGGTGGTGTTGGATCTCCAAGGTTGGGATAATTTGAAGGATGAGGACTTGCTGCAGATATGCAGAATGTTTATGCTGAGGTATCTGAGCGTCAGAAACACTAGGATCAGCAAGCTCCCACCACAGATCAAGGAGCTAGACAATCTGGTGACATTGGACGTCAGCCACACCCACATAAGTGAGCTCCCGTCAGAAGTGTTCAAGATTACGTGTTTGGAAGTGCTAGACCTAAGATGCACAAAGATAAGTCAGCTGCCAAAGCAATATGAGTATCTACCGAGCCGTTTATCTACTCTTCTCGTTGGTGACAATGGAGTGATTAACTCTGATGAGACAGCAGTAGTAACAAATATTCCACACAGTCTCATGATGGCAGCTAGTAGTACTAATCTAAAAACACTAGCAACTGTCGATTTAAGTGAATGCTCTGTAAGCATTTTGGAGGTTCTCGGTGATAAGGAGAACTTGAGGTCGCTTGCAATAACATGGTCCTTTCACCACTGCACTGACGGAGCATACCAGAACGTTCTCGTATCAACCATCAAAAAATTGAGAGCACTCAAGTTTCTTATCATTCAATGTGGACTTGGCTGTTCCATGGAGTTCTTGGGTTCTCTGAATTATCCACCAAAGCAACTCAACAAATTAAAAATAATAGCCGGAAGATTTGTCAGTGTTCCCCGATGGGTCGAAGGGCTGCACAACCTCACTTTCTTGCAGATTACGATCTGTAGACTAGTGCCATATGATGTCAAGATCCTTGCAAACTTGATGGTCCTGAAACACTTGGTACTAGGCTTAGAGTTTATTCTTGAAGAAGAGATACTGATTGAATGCAACATGTTCAAAAAGCTTCAAATATTCTGTCTTGATTGCCCTGTCCCATGGCTGACTTTCAAACAAGGAGCCATGCCAAAGCTCCAGCGTCTACATCTAAAAATCTTCTCAGGCCCTGCCAATCAAGAGAGTGTTGTTCCGTCAGGCTTCACCAATCTCCGAAGCATCACGGAGATAGTCATCTGTTACAGCAAATGGTGCAGCAATAGCTCGAGCATCAAGATGATAGTCGAGGCAGTGAGAAAACAGGTTGCTATGCATCTCAAAGGAATCGATCTTGTTATCAATGGCAGACAAGAAAACAACGAGACAGTGGGAAGAGCGACTAAAAATGAATGTAAATGTGAATATGTTGATGAATTTGATGAGGTGACAGAGAGCGCGGCTGAATGTGGCACAAAGGACGACTTTGATGTAGCTGATGAGGAGGCAGAGAGGAGAGCAACACATATCCAAAGTGAAATAGAAGAAATTGAATGTCGTTGTGGCAATTCCATCTCAAATGGCATCGGCACTATGACGAAGGGTCCTTCGACTGTGAAGACCCCCCTCCCTCGAGAGGTCTTTCAAATACAAGGTCTCCGGCACCGGAGGGGGTTGCTGGCAAAAGATCTTAGTCTCTGAAGGCGGATGGACTCTGAAAAGATACCCTCTCAACCATTGGTCTAAAACAGCGGTTATTCGTCATTTCCAACAAGATGGATATTTAATGCCACGAGCCTCGAAGCTAACGAAAAGTGACCGACCAAGAAAATTATTGTACATGTAACAATTGCATATGCCTAAATATGGTATATTATACTGTAACTATTATGTAATTTTAGAAATAATCTCAAGATAGGCGATTCTGTGGAGGATGCCCCCGTCTAGTTTCATCTACATCCTTGCCTACAACCCTGGCGCATCATTAAGGGGGATCAAACAGGAATAAGTGGAGAATACTTTTTGTATGTTCAACTTCTTAGCATAACAAATCATAAGATGGAAGACTATTATCCTATTGGAGACCTAAACATGTATTAATAACTTCTTTCAAGCAAAGTTATTTACACGCTAGCTATTTTGTTTGCCAGAGGAACCACATAGCATTGAGTATTGCAATTTGGGATGCAGGCCTTTCGTGTGTGAAAACTTGAACACTGATAAATATTATAAAACTCACCAATGTTAAACTTGTTTGCTGACTGCCAAATAATTACAATGGTGAGGAGTCATGGTATGAACCATGAAGTGATGAGTGCTTGTCAACCGGGTGATGAAGATTGGACGATGAGGATGAAGGAGAAG
>KE372675.1:191930-209176 GCA_000418225.1 Zizania latifolia
ATCGACACGGCAACACACTCGGCACAGCGGCGATCTTCTCCGGCGAGATTTTTGTATAGCCTCTCTACCCATCCTTGTATGCACACCATGTGTTTGATGTAATGCCTATACTGTTTTTCTGTGTGCATGCCAAGTGTTCGACAAAATGCTTATGAGACTGAACTGTGCTATTTTTTGTGTGCTTGTCAAATGTTCGATGAAATGTCCATGAGGCTGAACTCCTAGTGTTTGATCTTGTGCTTATGAGTGCATTGTTATGCGTCTTTTTCAGTAGAACGTATACTGCACTCATGAACGCATTTTGACAGATACTTATCTTTTCCTTGGACTATTTACTCCTGAGAGTACTTTTTGGAGGAGAGTATATCAACTTGCAATGAGTGAATATTTAAACACAGCCTTGTGCTGAGCATCTTGAAACCACTCGCAAGTTCGATACAAGAGGTTGAAAGATTTTTATTTTTCCGCTGTGTTTTTGTTTTTGCGCCCATTCATCCCTCCTCTGGTCGCTAGTTTCGGTCCTACAAATGGGTTGGCTCTTAACTACATATGGGCACCAGTTGATAGTAGCAAAGAGATGAAAACCGTCGTGGAACGCTGCGGCGAAGCATGCGACCGTTTCTGCAACAGGGAGGCCATATATGTTGCTAATAATTGTATGGGACTTATGTTGTTAGTATATTTTATTTATTTACATCGTGTTGTATAGTTCGTATAAAGTTGTTTGCTATGAAAGCAAGTGATTGAAAAATGGTGGGGGGTCTCAGGAAAGTGGTATCTCTATTAAAAGGAAAATCGACAGGGCAATCTAATTCCAAAGGTAAGGGTTCCTCAAGTAGACCCCAAGGAAAATCAAAGCAATCTGCCGAAAGAGGCAAGGCACATGCGGCTCTGGCTTGGAGAGCTAACTCTGAGCCCGAACCTGACTACATGCCTGAGTCTGAGTCTGAGTCAGCTCAGGAATCTAGCGATGATGCAGGGGGCAGCAGCAGGCAGGGGCCTCCGAGGAGGGGTACCTGAAAGTGTATTTTGATACATCTAGGCCCCTAATTAATTTTAGTGTATTATTAACAATAGTGATTAAAAGCTATTAATCGTATTGCTGAGAAAAATATAGAGATTTCAAGGAAAACGGCGTTGCAATTAGAACAAATTTGGAGAAAAGCTCTATTTAGTCCAAAATAGGCTCAAATGCACAAATTGATAATCTACATATAAAATTATGTCTAGGACCGTCGTACTATAAAGTGGGATATGTTGAAAAGTTGTTTCAAAACTTTGTGCTCAAAGAAAAACTTTTTTAAAAGCTTTTTGGATCTTTTTAAACTCATTTCAGAATTTTCCAGTAAGCCCAGGACCTCCGAATCAGTCCGGATGTTCCAAAAATGTGGTTCTATTTCTGAGTTTTTCGAGGCCCGGAACCTCCGGGTCAGTCCGGATATTCTTAAAATGTGGTTATGTTTCTGAGTTTTCTGAGGCCCGGAATCTCTGAGTCAGTCCGGATATTCTAAAAATGCAGTTCTGTATCGACATGTTTTTATGCCCGAAACCTCTGTACTTTCTCGGTTGTTCCAAAAATGTTGTTCTGTTTGGATTTAGTTCTGAGGCTAGAGCCTCTGGATTGATCCAGAACATCGTTTTGAACCCTGGAACATTCAGATTCATATGGAACCTCTAGATAAATAGTTACAAAATATCTTCCAAACGGTCACTTTTTCTGTGAGGGGTATAAATACACCCTCACCTCATTTGGACTGACTAGAACACTTGAGCATTCATTCCTAAACACTCCTTCGCTCTCCTAAGCTAGATCTTGAGTAAATCTTCTAGATTCTATTTGAGAGTGCAACATAAATCTTCTAGCAAATTTCTTGCTTCATCTTCTTGGAAGATTTCGTGTGGTTGAGTTCGTTGGTTTTCTTTAAAAATTTTGAGCACAGGGATTTGAGCAAATTTCAACGGAATTGTTACTCTTGGAGGTGCTACCTCTTAGACGGCAAGGCATCGATCCGCGAGTACCCAAGGCAATTGTGGTGTGCCTAGAGCTATTTGTACAAGCTCTACCTTAGCTTTGACGAGGTAACTAGTGGAAATCTAAGCTCGACCTTAGTTGGTGCTTGGTGAGGAAAAGGGTTAAAAAATACCCAGCCTTTTGAGGCTCCTCAATGGAGACGTAGGATCGTTGGATTCGAACTCTGGGAAATAACTCTTGTGTTCATCGTGTTCATAGTGTGATTGCTAGTTCATATTTTTATATTGATTGATCTGCTTGCTAGCTACCTTGCTTAACATATTCCTGTGTAAAAGTTGTAGCTAAAAATCTTGCTCATACTTGTATTCATATAGATTGTTAGCTAGATTAAATTTCATAACTTGTTTGTGGTTTTCTGGTATGCCTAGAACTTCCAGATCAACCCAGAACTTCTAGACCTCAGAACTCCCGAGATTTCCTTCGACGCCCGAAACATCCGGATTAACACGAAACATCCGGACCTGGAAAGTCTTGAACTAACAGTTTTTTACTAGAAATTTTCAGATCGCCTATTCACCCCTCCTCTAGACAACTTTTAGTACCTCTAGCTCCACTACATCTGTATCGCTGTGTGGTCCTTAAAGCCTCCCGAGGCGACCGGTGCCCATTGCTCGACGCCTGATTATCCAACCAGATGGAGAAAAGTAAGTTGCTTTATCTAGTCCATAATTTCTTCCTTTCGTATCTTTAGTATTTTGACATATACTAATAATTTTTTGAGACACTAGTGCAGGAACTAGATAATGGTTGGAGAGGGCGACCACTCAGTGAACGGCGTCCTTGGACTTCTGCTCAAGGAAAAGTTCCCTGGCTTGGTGCCTTTTATCGGGGGTTGAGCTGGCGTACACATAGAAGCACTGTGCAAATGCGCCAAACACCCATGACCGAGACAGGAGGGAGTTTCCCAACATAGCTGAGCGAGTGAGGGCTGAGCTCTAGATAAGTTTATATTCGCACTACATTAGTCAATACTAGTCGCATGGAAATTATTTAACTTTTGCCGAGTTTTCATCACATCTATATGAAGGATTTCTTTAGATGTGATAAGGCCTACGAGGCTAGGGCTGTCGAAGTCATCAACAGATTCGCCAAGAAGCTCATTATTGACATGCACTACGAGGCTCGTGTCCAAGTAGTGATCTAGTCTTACGCGCATCACCTTGGACAGAAAATTACAAAGAAGGACGCTAGGACCACCTATCTGACCTATGATCAATACATGCTGGTAAAGTATATTACCGTTTATTTTATAACACTTAATATTTTCTTTTATACCATGTACTTGATTATGTAGGTCCCTTCGAGGTGGTGCACCGAAGATCTTCAATGTTGGGAGCAGATTATGGATAAGTGGTGCACTCTCGGTTGGCAGGAGACTCACAATGCCTGCCGGGAGAGAGATCTAATGATGAGAGGGGCACCACACCATCAAGGCTCCTGGAACCTGACTAATTATGTGACGAGATGAGTATGTAATAACATGTCTTATTTCTCTTGCTCAGTTGCACTTTATGACTCTTATTGTTTTTCTGTTGCAATCGTCAGCCCATGTAGGTGAGGCTTGCTCCCAGGTCATGGCTTTTGCTTTGGCACATAGAGGGAGAGCGGTGCAAGGGACCGAGTACAACCCAAATGACCCGGCCGAAGCTTATACAAATCCGAGCACCTACGATCGAATCTAAGGATATATAACCATGGCTAAGGAGGTTCACGGCCCTGATTATAATCCTGCCTAGCATGACATTGATGGGGAAGTTGTCATGAGGGCGGAAAGAGGCAAGAGGCATGGCCGTTACTAGATCAGCGATGACAGGCTTGATACATCACGCACCCCCACTCTCTCTCAGCTTAGAGCTCAGAGCTCGAGCTCAAGTGTGGGTATATGCCATCGGCTAGAGCCTACACGGGTTGCTGTTACCAAGCTCCAAGTTAGTTGTATTTTATTTATCCTCAAAGCATTTTACATTCTTTGCATTGGAACGATAATGACATTGCGATGATGGTGTGTAGGCCCAGCTAAAGGAAGAGAGAAGGCAGAGGGATGAGATGCGGGCCTAGATGCAGGCCCAGCAGGCCTAGATATAGGCCTAGATGCAGACCCAGATGTAGCAATATTGGGAGCAGATGATGGGCTATTATGGTCAGATGGGCCAGCATCTACCGCCGATGCCACTCCCTCCTGCACTCCCTCAATCATATCCGCACACTCCATAGAGCGGCAATATGAGTTTCTAACCCTGTAATCATCGTTTTTGTTATATACAGTTGTGCTAATTAACTCCTTTTTGTAGTGGCCATCGTCGGTGTCAGGATCAAATCAGCCAGAGTAGGATGAACAGCCTTAGAATCCTTGGGAGCCATGCAAGAAGTAAGTTATAAACTTTTTAGTTGCCTAACTTTGTAATGCACTTGTGGATTTAGTTGCCTAACCTTGGGAGTAATCTTCCACTTTGTCAAGGTGGATCAGAACCTTATAGGTATGGTCATATTTCAGACCGACCACAGATGCATCATAATCATCAGTACAAATGAAAGGAATGTTTATAGAAGCCTGAACTGGGTCTAGATTTGAAATAATTAGCCAAACCATCTTTGCGATGTCGTCTGGGTTGAGGCACCACGCCCATAGATCGTAGGTTCGGGAGTAGTTGTTCCTTTAGGAATACTCCTCGAAATAGTGCACGGAGCAGAAATGACCGACCACTTGCACAATCAAGCTCTTTGTCCAGGCATGCATTGGGAGGCCCTCAATGCAAAGGCGCACGTGGAAAGGCAAGTTGGCCGGACACGCATGCAGCTTGATGTCCCACGGCCAGAACGTGTAGACCCGGCCTTTGTAGGCCATGGTCCCAATGGCGAGGATGGTCTCTCGGACTGCAGCATCAGAAAGCATGATGAGGAAGTCTTCTGGAAAAAACTTGTCACCTGAATGTGCATGTGGTTGATGCCAAAGAAAACTTTGAAGTCGTCGGCAAATCGCCCTATGTCGGCCTTCTCCTGACCATGGGGATGTCGATCTCCCAAGCAACCAGCGAATGATTGGAAAGCCACTTCACTTTGTCATCGATCTTGCTTGTAGCCGCTAAAAAACAATAGTCTTCAAGGAGGCAGGCCACAGCAGCACCCATGGCTACAGGCTCAGACCTATGGACGAACATGGCGGTGGGAGTTTGCTATGAGGGGCTGGGAGTTTGCTGTGAGGCAGAAGAGGTGGTCTTTGAGGAGTGTGGTGGTTTGCGGAGTTCAGTAGCCACGCGTTTGTATTGAAGACTTGATTTCACTTGTTTGTATTGTGTCATTGTCTCTCTTTCTCTTTCTCTTCTTGCTAACCAGTTTCCTGTACTCCACACCCATCCTTCTCCCCAGATCCACTGCCACCTCCACATGCATGCCCCATTGAATCCGCCGCATCGCCTCTCACCGTCACCCCGATTCATGTCGATCTGCCATTCCCGTTCCAACCATCCTCCGTTGACTTTGTCTTCACCAATCACGTTCCCGACTCCTCCAAGCGCCCATCTAATCTTAAAGCCAGAGGGACATCTTGTCGTGCTCACAGCACCGGCGACGCTTATGGCCTCCGTGTGCTCCAATCCCTTTCCTGTCACTCTGGCTAGTCCGATCTCATGAGATCAATGACCCGGACGTCTCCACCTTGCAGGAGCTAGTCTTCTAGAAGTTTCATGCCACCTCTGCCTCCTCCACTGATGATCTTGTAAACAACTGCCCGATCGAGCCACAGATCATAGCTATGGCTCTAGTATCGGTGTTGAATTCAATCCGAGAGAGTGGCATTCTTGTGCATAAGTGGTGGTGACTACTGGTAGATCCCTCTTTCAGTACTGTTGCAGATAGAGCTGAAGCATTACAGATGGCAAACCAATGTTATTCATCCACTACATATTCAATTTCCAAAGTAAATTTATTCCTTTTCTTGTGAACATAGGGGATTCAGAAATTGGATTGTTTTCTTTTATATGTTATATTTTGTAGTTGAAACAGAGAAGTTACCAAAGGAAAAGAAAGGTAACATTTGTAACTGCAGGAATACTCCCATTCTTTGATTAAAGCAGAAAAGCCAGTTAGAAATCATGCATATGCAGTAGCAACAACATCTAAAGTATTGAAACCTCCTGCCCTTTGCTGCTGCCAAAGAGTTTTGGGCGGCGTGGCCCCTAGCGGAGCTGGCATTTTTGTGAAAAAACCCCTCATATTTATCGATAATTGCGTTAAGGTCCAGAGTCCTATTTTTTGTTGTCTTGTGTTTTTACGTTAGGGCCCTCATTTTCCTAAGACATCCTACGTGAAGGAGAGGAAATTGTGAAAATTGGAGCGCGCTCTAAAAATGAGAAATGTAGGGGGTTTTCGCAAAACTACCAGGCCGCTAGGAGCCCAGAGCCCCCGTTTGCCCGGTCCCCCATTCGGCTACCCCGTCCCTAATATCTAACCCTAGCCGCCGCCTGTGCTCACTCTCACCCTCGTCGCGTGCATTGGTGTGCCTCCACCCTCCATCCCCTCGTCGCATGCGGCAGTGTGCCTCCACGCTCTCTGTCACCTCATCACGTGCGTCGGTGCTGCGGCAACGCACCTTCATGGCTTCGCCCGATCGCCCTGGCGCCCCCCTCACCCCCAGCAGTCGGTCTCAGACCAGTGGCTCCACGGCCGCCAAGGCCGCCATGGCGCTACGTGCCATGGGGAGTGCCGTCGCGTTCACCAAGCTTGATGGGGAGAGTAGATACTAGTCCCCCCTTAGGGCCCCCTCGGGTTCTTCAACCTCCGGCATATGTTTTGCTCTAAAATGTGTAGATACTGATTTAGACATTCATGTACCTAAAATATGTCCTAATTTGTAGTACTACGATGCAATTGCCAGCCTCACTTCCCTCAAGATACTAAACATACGTCATTCTCGACAACTTCATGTACCTGATTCGCTCTTAAGTTAGCTGGAAGAACTGTATATTCTTTGAATCCTTGTAATCATGGTACTGTAATTTTTTAGCGTGTCTGTGGAAGAAAGATTGTGGCCATGCCGAGTGTAAGGAAGCTGAGATTGATGATTGGCTGCTCCAATTTGCAGAGTTGTTCTGGAACCAGGTTGCCATCAAAGCAGATGCGCATCTAGACCTGCATGAACTAGGAATGGAGCTATGCTCTGAGACACTTGAGGAAATGGTGACGGGTGAGGAGGCCCAGGCCCTTTTTGAGATGGCTACAGTGAAATTTCTAGGAGGTTGCTGCTTTAGCCTTGTTCAACTGGGGAAATCTGCATATGTGTGCCGCAAGGAAGCTTATTCCCCTAGATGAATCTGCTTCAAAGGAAGTCATGGCAGCTCAACTCCACACAGCTTATGATTGGGTGTGAGAGAGGTATGCTCTTGCAGGGAACAGGTACGAGGAGTCCCTTAAAATCAAGCAAGATTTTTATGAAGGGCTTCTTGCTTTAGGCCAGCAACATTTTGAGACCGCAAAGCTTCATTGGTCATTTGCATTAGCAGACAAGGTTGACCTGTCTGCCTGGGATTCTTTAGAGACATTCAAGCTTTTTGATAGTGCTGACTGCTGAGTAGAAGATGAGGGCTGCAAGAAAGTGGAACAGCAAAGAATGACATAATTAAAAGAGTCTTTTGCAAACAAGAAGGGCGAGATATTAAAGACAAGGAGAAACCAACATAGTGCAGATGGTCAAGGGGAGTTGACACTGGATGAAGCAGCTGAGCAGGCAATAGCAATGAGGCAACAGATTCACCTCTTCTGGGGTAATATGCTTTTTGAGCGATCACATGTGAAATTCAAGCTCAATGTGTCTGATTGGAAGAAGAATCTTGATGGTCTTTTGAAAGGTTTAAGTTGGCTGGAGCTTTAGAATCAAATATATCGGCAATGTTAAAGAACCATTCCATTCCATTGAGGCGTGCCCGGTGGAGTGAGCTGTGGAACAATTCCACATTGCTTTAAATGATCAATAAACTCATGGCTCAAATATTCACCTCCACGATCCGATCGCAGAAATTTAATTGTCTTGCCTATATGATTTTGTACTTTATTCTGAAACTCCTTGAACTTTTTAAAGGATTCTGACTTATGCCTCATTAAGTAGATGTAACCAAATCTACTAAAGTCATCGATAAAAGTAATGAAGTACTGAAAACCACCTCTAGCCGTAGAACTCATTGGTCCACATACATCTGTATGTACAAGGGCCAACAATTCATTTGCCCTCTCACTTTGACCAGTGAAAGGTGTCTTAGTCATTTTGCCTAGCAAACAAGACTCGTATGTATCAGTCTATTACATCTAATAGCACTATATGAATTACATGAGGAGAAACATCACATGTCGACACGCAGGTCGTACAATAATAGAATAGCCTTGGGCTACAATTAACCATGACACGTAGGCCATGAAAATTACATACATGCATCATATGCATCATAAGGTCATACCAGTCACAACATTCTCTGCAAAAACGAGTTAGGCGTCAAATCTATGCGTGACTGAAAAGTGGATCCGGAACTTCCAGCTCAAGGCCCGAAACTTTTGGAATCAACCTTCTGTGTCGAATTTATTTTGGCCCGAAACTTCCGGATCAAGGCCCGGAACTTTCGAAAACAACCTTCTGTACAGAATTTATTTCTGCTCAGAACTTCCAGTCCAACCGAAACTTCCGAACCCAAAACTTCCGGTCCAACCGGAACATCCGAAAATGATATTCTGTACCGAGATTATTTTAGCCCGAAAGTTCCGGCTGGAGCCTAGAACTTCGAAAAATCCGACGCAAGAACAATAGATCTAATCTATTTCCACCATATATCACCTATATGTGTATGATCCAGATCGAACACTATGCACGTGGGCTCTGATACCACTGTTGGGGAACGGGTAGGCTACGCTAGCATAAAATAAAACTTTTTCTACCCCGTTCAACCTAGAAATCATGCGAGTAATAGGATCATGGATCGTTACCTCTAATCACGAGACGCGCTAGGGCAGCGGAAGAAGAGTTGGGGAAGCGCGTCCTCGATCAACTCCATCCAGCTCCATCCAATCGTTAGCGGCTAAGACGATGCAGCCTTACGATCCTTACGTCGAGATGATTAGCGCCATAATTGTAGCGGCGTCTCTACGGTATCTACACGTACAGGAACGGGATCACCTCACACCAGTATGCTAGTACCACGCGCAAGGTTAGAGGAGATACAACCACAGCGGGTGCGGCCAGGAGGAGGTGGCGGCTAGGGTTAGGGTGAAGCAGCAGCCTTTTCATTCTAGCCCCTCCTCTCCTTATATAGAGCCCTCTGATGGGCCTTTAATCAGTATTAAAGCCCAACAGATCTAATCTGTTCGTCTAGCCTGAAAGTTCTGGTCCAGGCCTGAAACTTTCGAAAATAACCTTCTGTATGAATTTATTTCTGTCCAGAACTTCCGGTCCAACCGGAACTTCCGAAAATAACATTCTGTATCGAATTTATTTTGACCTGAAAGTTCGGGTTCTACCCGGAACTTCTGGTTCGTCCAGAATTCACCTTTCAGGCAGGCCCGAAACTTCCGATTCCTCTAGAAACCAAAACTGGGACTGGTCCGAAACTTCTGGTTACACCAGAACCCGGAACTTCCGGCCTCAGGCCAGAACTTTCGGTTCCCCCAGAATTCTTTTGGGCATATTTCGATCACATTTGTGCTGGACCTATCATTCATGATAAGGTGAAAACCCCGTTATTAAGAAAAACTGTTGAACAATAAGTAAATTTGTGTGTTTTCTTCGCTTGCCATCTTAGAAGCCAGGTCTAGCTATCTTTGAAGTATAGCTTATGTTGTTGATATTTCAGGTGCCATGTGTAAATAACCAAGCCCATCTTCTAAAAATGCCCAATATGGAGATCATGAGATCTATTGCTAGAGAATTAAGGTCTGCAATAAATTAAAGCTCATTCATGCAAACAAATAGCATTTCCGATCTCTGATACTCTACTTACTAGCGATTGTATTACATGCTGATGGATATCTTTTATATTTATCTCTTCAGCTACCTATCTCTTCCCTAGACCTAGTTGGATGTTATCGATATGTGTATGGATTTGATTACGCTAACAGACTTGTTTCTATGGCAACAAAAGATTATTGCATGCAGTTCTACATTTTGTTTGAGAACTCTGAGTTTCAGAGGTCAGACAATCAACGTATAAGAGGTTTTTTTCATATTTTATCTGTTTATGCAATCCCCAATACATGTACATTGAACTGGTACTTGTCCTATTATTCTGAATTTGCATTTATCCATTCCAATATTGTTAATTTTTATAGGTCCAAGTTTGCGAGAGGAACTTTCAGCCTGTTGATATCACAGTGAGAGATTAATTTCCTTTTGCTTCTATCCTAGATTTCTTTTCCTTATGTTCTTGTGGCTTAAACTTTTCTATGTCTTACCTTTTCCCATTTAGCTTAGTGTTCAGAATTTAGCTTTGATAATACACATGTTTCCTTTCTATAGATATACATTTCTTTAGTTTCATTGTCCATTAATGATAATTTCATGTGCACCGTCGATGTCAAGCTTCCTGAAGAAGAATTAGGTGGGCTTGTTACACTGAAATTTTGGAACAAGGATCTCATGCTGGAAAATAATTTTTATCCACTGTCATTTATGAGCCACAAAGGTTGGTACATCTTTACAAGGTCAATGATATATATTCGTGTAACTTATGTTTATTTTTTACTATAATTTTCATTCTTCATAGAGTGATGTCAGAATTTCTGCTATTGCTTTCACCAATGGCTCTGTTCTTGCGGTTGCAGCTAAGAGTGTCTTCACATTGTGGCATCCTGATAATAATGCGCTTGTTGGTGTGATTGCAGAAGACACCATCAGTATTGTATTAATCATCTACTTGTTCTTTCTCCGTTCTTCTTACAGTACTAGCTTGATATGTATAACCATTTGAATTTACAGTTAAATAATTTATACAAACAGTGTGTTTTCCACATGTGCGCCTCGCCGTATAGTTAGATAGATTAAAAGCAGCTGTCGATTGGAGCTTAAATAGAGTTTTGGGCAGCGTGTCGCTTCCGCGCACACCGCGTCACTCTTGGCGGAGCTGAAATTTTGCGAAAATGGCCTCGTGTTTTTTAGTAATCCATTAAGGGTCCATCTCGAGACTTGCTCAGTTAGGATTTTTCTGTGTGGGCCCTTCTGTTCCTTTGATATCCTACTCAAAAGAGAGAGAAATCGAAAAACTGGAGCGCGCTCTGAAATCACGAAAGTTGGGTGTTTTCATGCAAAACAGCACGGCTTCCTCGGTCCTTTGCCCCGCCCTCCCGTGCTAGGTGCCTGGCCCCTGGCCACTGGCTGCCCCTCGCCCTCCACCCACTGACCTCCACCCGTAGCTCGACGCCTACCGCTTCCCGACCACTGCCCTCTCCCGCTACCCGCCGCTCCCCGCCCCATGCTCCACCCCCATCCCCCACTCCCCCATGCCTAACCCTAAATACGGTGGTCAAGAACAACGGCAACGCGCGGACGCTCGCCATGGCGCTGCGCAGCAAGAGGGTGCCCCTCACCCAAAGCAAGGAGCAGGAGGACAAGATCGCCGCCCTCCACTCGACTGACTCCCGCCTCCATGGACCCCTTGCCACCGGTGCCAGAGACGTCCACCGACGCTTTTGTGTCCAGATAGGTTGACGTGGATAACATCGCCAAGGGCTTGGCAGCCATGAGCCTCCAGGATTGGTTCGCGCTGCTGCAGGGCATTGCCAAGGAGTGCATCCACGAGGACGGGCTCATGAAACTGCTGCAGAAAAAGCCCATACCCATCGATTGAGGATGACTCGCAGAGGGAGTGGGAGGTGGATCTGACGCACCGGCTCAAGGAGGCAGAGGAGATGGAGGAGCTAGAGCGCACGGCCGAGCAGCTACAGAGCTAGGCCTCCGCCGATGCCCCCAAGGAGTCCGAGGAGGAGAAGCGCGAGCTCGTCTGCAGGTGGCAAAGGAGCAAGCAGAAAGGCGGGCGACGGCGAAGCAAATGTTTGATTTGGGGCAAAGGGCCAACGGAAAAGGAATGTATGGTCTCTCCATTGAATTCTTGGAGGGTGCAGAGACAATCACACGCCCCTCCTCTCTCCTTGGTGGGGAGGTACAATATCACTCATCTTATGCAAGTAATAATTCTGTTCATTTTAGGTTTACTGTCTGTCTGTCTACCGAATGACTGCTTGAGTATATTGAGCTAGAAAGCATATGAAGGCATTGCTAAGTAAATTACTAACACCACCAATGCTTCATGTTACATGTTCGATTCGTCACGCTGTAGCAGCATCAGATGCCGAGATGCTCGTGGGTGTTAGCTTGTCATACAACCTTTGCTGTTTTATGATTTGGAACTGAATGAAATCATTGCAAATGATAAAAGATCCATAGGAATCTACAATCCAAGAAAGAGTGAAACGATGTTATTAAAAGAAATTATTAGTAGGCAAATATGTCAAATATGTTTGGCTGGCCTAAGGTTCACAAGATATCATATTATCCCAAACCATGGTAGGAAACAAGAAGGAAGTCTCACAAATCATTAAATATATAAATGCTGATAAAAAGTTGAAATACAACTTTGGATACCTTCTCACTACCACAGAAAAACACTTTAGTGATGAGTAATAATATACATTAGTAACTGACATGTCTCCCGTTATTCTTATCGCGTCACTAAAGCTCTATCATTAGTGACGGTTAAACACCCGTCACTAAATGGTCTCTCCAGGTCCACGTCGCGTCCAGCATTACCTCTTTTAGTGATGGGTGAATACTGTGCCTGTCACTAAAGGGCACACTATAGGGACGGGCGACACTTTCCACCCGTCACTATATGGTACCTTTAGTGACGGGTCTTAATGGCTATCTGTCACTAAAAGGGGTCATACCGGACGCGACGTGGACCTAGAGGGACCCTTTAGTGACGTGGCAAAACTGACACCCATCACTATAGGGAACTTTTAGTGACAGGTATTTATTTAGACCCGTCACTAATGTTATGGTCATATTATAAAAAATAATTTTTTAAAGCTGCATCCTGAATCAAAGCTACAATTTGGCAGCCAACATTATACATTACAAACAACACAGAATTCATCACAGAATACCATCATCATAAATTGTATTGCATAAACAAAGTATGCATCACAAATTGTATTGCAAATAACACAGATTTTACCAAATGTTACAAGTCATTACATCACAAATTCATAACCAACAAACATTAATTCTAGGTATAATGGAAAGCGCCTCCCGTTTTGATGACATGGTCCACAAGGAATGACGCTAGCCATGAACGGATGGCTTGCAAGTCATTCTCGTTGAGATTACCTTCAGGTATGATGAATTTCTGCAAATTGAGTTTTTTACATTAGTCGATATTTACATAAGTGAAACGTAAATTCAACATAACAACGAAGTACATGATAATATCTTACGTCGGGTGATTTAAGATCCACTATCTTTAGGGCTAACATTATATAGTGCGTGACATAAAACTCACATTGGTTTCTAGGAGGTTGAGTGTAGCACTGTTATAAAAATACACGATTAGTTTGGATGACATATTTAATTTTGAAAAGGCAAACATTTAGAGACTTACTGGCACTGCGGTTTTATGCACCAACTATCGGCGTTCCGTTACCTTTGATGTCCTGAGACCGACACCAAAAGCTCTATAATGAGTTACAACAAAATTGAGTTAAGCGAGAACAGGTTAAAGATTGAACTTGTAGTAAAAAAGTGAAGAAAATATTACTCATCGATTATACTTCTGATTATCGAGTAGTCTCTCTCAGTACGGTCGCCATTTGGTCTCAACGGTCTTGCCGAGTCAATATACCATATAATATTCTACTTGGGGGCGAAGAGTAGTAGGACATAATATCCATTCAAGTGGTATACGCCTATTAAAAATTATTCTCTTATGGTTCAATGGAAGAGTAACTTACATAGGTAGTCGACGCATGAATCCCTATCATTCTCGATAGTTGCCATTGCTAACAGGTGTGAGTTTAGAAATTTGAATGGTCGCTTCTTATATTTTTATCACATTAGCTTACAGATATAAAAGAGTAATTAATACCACATAATTACGTGTCGACTTTAATTGAAAGACTAGGTTAAGTGACTTACAATGTCCAGCACCACAGTAAGCTGATGTCGAAAGCGTCCATATTGAAAAGATCATAATGATCCTCGAAGCAAAGCAAAAAAAATAGTTGTCGATGGTCCAGAAATTATGTTGCTTGTACACTATAGGAACTGAACAATTATTGTTGTTGCAGCCAGTCAGGTAGAACTGATGCAGGTCCATTATGTCTTGCCTAGCCTTCCTTAGCTGATCTTGAGGAAGCAAAACCTTGCCAGTTTCGTACTTAGGGTATTCCTGAGTCCAGCTTGACACCACATTAGGCTTCACAATATTTTTGGACTTTTTGTTGGTGGTCTTCTTTGTTTTGGTCTTTGTGATTGTTGGCTTCTTGGGCGGTGGCATAGCGGTGGCACTTTTATCTTGCTCAACAAGTGCAGGAGGTTGAGCAGCAGGTGCAGCAAGAGGTTGAGCAGCAGGAGATTGAGCAACAGGAGATTGAGAAGCAAGAGGTTGAGCATGAGCGTGGTTTGCAGAAGTCTCAGCATCGATGAAAATATCTAGCCGATTCCATTATACCCTTGTTAATAATGCATCACGTAGAGTGTTGATTTTGTCATTCGGAGGAATAGGCAGTGCGATGTCTTCCACGTTAGGGTACACAAAATCGATAGACACCACTGCATATCTCTCCCTTATTGGCACAATGTGTAGCTCATGCTGATATGGGTAGACCACACCCCTTGCCACCTCAATCTGATACCCCGTAGGCTTTAAGATAAGCTTGCACGGGTTAGTTCAGTTAGCTGGTCAATCATGTCTTGCATACCACGACAAGATTGTGGGGTCACTTCTAGCCATTGCTGCTCGACCTCTCTTGAAGTACAGTTGCTCTTTCTGACACATGCAGGGCTATCCAATGTAGGTTGATCTGGAAGAACGATACCCTATAGAGCTAAGGTCCTCGTGATATCTGCATATAGATCCTTCTTGATTATCTGCGACAGCACTTTCACATTGATTTCCTTGGACCTTCTTCGCTTCTTGCACATGTCAGCGTTGTCTGGGAAGCCATGCTTCTAGCCTTGCGAGCTAAAGACACCCCGCATGTAACCAGGGTGCTCTGGGTTACCGAGAGCACTTGTTAACTCATCCTGCTCCTGCACGGCAATGAAGGATCCTTGTGACGCCTGCACGGCCAGATCTCTGACCTTCTGAGTCACTGATGTCGCTTCGCTCGAGGTCCACGTGACTTCACCGCTCTCTGTTAGTGTCGGTGAATCACTGAGCAGTCCACCTAAGAGGGTACCCGAGGTGGTAATTAGATGTGTGTAAGGGAAGCACAGTGCCTTCGAACCTGATGGTCGACTCTAGAATACAAGAGTCAAAGTTTATATTGGTTCAGGTCTCCCGGAGAATAATAACCCTACGTCTAGTGTTTTGGTGTATAATATGATGGTGGAGCTTACAAGGCGACGCAATTAAGCTACGGAGGCTTAAAGGCGTCGAAAGTAAGAAGAATATGATGAAGTTAGATGCCTCTAAGGAGGGTGCCTCTTCTCCTTTATATACTCAGGAAGTGAGCCCAACAATCTAGGACTCTATCTCGAGTCGATCTAGGATTACCTATCAAACTCGGGTGCTAAATTCCTAATTATAAGGATTTTGGTACAAACATATCTCTTTATCCAACTACCCGATAAGGACTCAACTTTCTATGGGCTACACCGGACGGTTAATGCTGGTTTTGGCCTATCCTTGGTCCGGACTGATAAGCCCAGTCGTGAGGTACCTAGGAGTCACATCCCCGACAGTCAGTCCCTCCCGAGCCCTTAGAAATGACTGCGCTCTACCGGGAAACTATTGCCACGGATTTTCTTTGCCCTCAGTGGCCATCTTGGCATCTTCGGCTAACCACTTATCTTTCATCCCCACGTAACCAGTTGTGCCAAGGTTATGGGATAGCTTATTCCTATCCCGGAGCTCTTTCTTGGCAGAGCTTTCTGGCTTAAACTTAGCTGAGCTCTTTATCTTGATAAATTGGTCGCAGTGCTCCTTTCTCAGGTACGGGTACTTTGTGAAGGGCTCGAGGTCTTTAGCGACAAAGTTTGAGACAAGGTTACTTTTATGAGACCTTCATAGCTTGGATATCATCTTCATCACAGTCTTTAAAGCTGTCGCCTTTGTATTCTCGGGAAACTTGAGGAAATTGTTGATCCCATCATTGAAGAGTGCAATCTTCTACTCTCGACTGAGATTGTCGAACTTCCTTAGGGTCAACGGGACCCTCTCCTGTGCAGTAAGTCTTGCAAGCTTCCTCAGCCATTGAAAGGCTGCTTTATCTGTTGGTAGGCCATCACTGTCGACCATCTTGATGGTTAGCTTATCCGCTGGTCATTTTGCTTACGTCCTTAGCTTATTGATTGCTAGCTCAACCTCGTCGGTGGAGCTAGAAGGCCTAGCAGAGGAATGGGTAGACATCTAAACATTAAGAGAAGAGAGACTTTAATGTTTCATTACAAAAAATGTACGATCGAACGATGCTAGACTTTGAGCCCTAATAGGCAAGGATAGATCATAAATCCCATCCAAGGACATGCGGTCCACATAGCTAGGCCCCATGGTCCCGTACGGTTCCAAAGAGAATTTCGGTAACATCTCACCGCTGTTCTCCGAATACACGTCTCGACTTAGGGTCCAGAGGGTTGTGTATCTGGAGAACAACAGGGAGACACTACCAAAACTCTCTCTGAAACCGTACGAGACCACATGGTCTAGCTACGCGGGCCGCATATTCCCAGACTATCCAAAGTGCGTAGATAATTTGGGAGCGTCTTCCTATAAATATGATCAATTGCCTGGTCATATTTATAATCCAACACTCCCAAATAGGTGAGGAGTCATGGTATGAACCATGAGGTGATGAGTGCTTATCAACCGGGTGATGAAGATTGGATGATAAGGATAAAGGAGATGAGGAGGAGATGACTCGACCGCGACGGAGCTGTCACGCGACTCAGGTACACGGGAGTCCGACCGCGGAGCTGAAGAGGAGCTGCCGGGTCCGACTGGCCCAATCCGGGTGCGCGAAGCTGAAG
>KE372675.1:262875-275712 GCA_000418225.1 Zizania latifolia
TTCGTGCTGCTCTGCCCGGTGGTCCTATTCTCCGGGCACGGTGCGGCTCCCCGGTCATCCATCGCGCATGTGCCTTTTCCTCCCCCGGCGCGTGGTTCCACTTGTTTTGGAGCTCGTTCTTGTTCAGCGGCGTGGTCGTGCTATTCCTGCTATGCTGGTGATGCCACGTCGCCTTGAGGTCACGTGTGCGCTGTGCTGGTCTGCGCGCGGCTGCCTGGTGTGCGGCGGCGCGGTGGCTCCTTCTGGCGACAGCTGTTCTCCCTGTTCTCCCTCCCGAGTTGCCTTTCTCCTAGCTAGCTGTGGGATGTCGTGGCCTGCTCTGGCGTGAAGTTGGTTGGTTCCCGACCGACTTGTGCGTGCAGAGTGCTGTGAGTTGGCGGCGTCGGGCGCATGCGGAGTGGTGTCAGCCTGGCGACGAGTCTGGTGGTCCTCTTTTTCCTTCAGCCACCGTCCTTCCCCCCTTCCCCCTTCCCTCCCTAGCAGTGGTTGCTCCCCTCCTTTCTCTGTCTGGGTGGTGGCTCGGGGCTTAGGGGGGCCGATGATCCTGTCTGTCTGTGCGGCGGTGCTCTTGTTGTCGCTCCGGTGGCCGTGCCCTGGTGTGGGACGAGTCTGGCGTACGTGGTTTTGCTTCGGCGTGGGGATGCTCAATTTCTGCCTTCGCTGCGATGACCTTCTGAGGCCAGCGTTGGCTCCTTTTGCCTGCTCAGCGATCTTCTTCTTCTTGCCAATGGGTCATCGGTCTTGGTGGCTTCTCCTTTGGCTCCCGTTAAGTGCTAGCCTTAAGGTGGTCGCAAGAGGGTCAGTTATGGTTTGTTCTAGGCGTCTTGGAGTGATGCGCATGGGGCCTTCGGCGGCGGGCGTGTCTGGTTGTTCTCTTCCTTCGTGTCGCCCGCGTCGTGCCCATTGTTGGTCTAGCCGGCTTCGTCTCAACTTTGTAGTGATCACTTTCTTCTAGCCTTTTCTCCTGCCTTTCCTTGGAGCTCCTCTCCTGTGGCCATCTTCCTTCTCGGTCGTAGGGCGCTCCTTGGTTTGGTGGAGTTCTGGCCTAGAAGAAGCGTTGCTTACCTGCTGTTTCGTTGGCGTGCTGGAGTTACGCTGGTGGAGGGAAGCTGGCTTAGTCGGGCAGTAGGGTTGCAAGGTCCGGTTTCTGTCCCAGTCTCCTTCGGCGGCAGGACGCTTGCTTCTAGTGGTTGTTTCGGTTGTTTGGGGTAGCTCGAGGGCATCTTCGGGGTTGAGAGGTCTGGTTTAGGTTAAAGCCTTGTCCAACCTGGTTGGGCTGACATTGATGACGCCTTCGGACGTCATGTTCCTCCTTGGAGGCTTTGTCGCGTAACCGCCCTCTCACCCCGTCACGAGACTCGTCGGTGAAAACTTAGCCTAAGGCTCTTAGGCGGATGATGGCGACGCTTTTGCGTCGTGACCTCCCTCGAGGCATCATCTTGAAGGTCTTGTTGCGTTTGTGCTGTTCTTGGGTCGTGGGTGGTTGCTGCTGGCTCGTGTGGAGTGTTTTTTTTTTCCTAATTATAATCTTTCAGGATTGTAATCTTGTAATTTTTCTTCGACTTAATTAATACAAACTCCACTGTCTTGTGTATAGATTACTCAAAAATAATAATACATATTTAGTTATATAGAAAATATTAGCTAGTTTTAACGAATATTGTATCTCCAATCATAATTATAGTCAAAACAATAAATATATAAGGATTAAAAAACTTCGTACCAAATAAATCTATAACAATGAGTCAATGTTCTTCACAAGAATTATGGAGCGCTCTACATAACAACATTAAAAATAACGTGTTAGTAATATAACAATGAAAAGTAGATTTCACATTCAACAAAATAACCAGATTTTAAAATCTTTAAGTAATAAAAAAAAAGACTTAAAAGTGGCAACACAAATGAAGTTAAGGATATAACAATGTGCAAGATTAATCTTTCTAATATTTGTTTGATAGCATACTGTTTGTAACAACTTCACATATGATCATTCTATGTCACCAACTTACAATTAAGTAGGTTAATAAATATTTATATTTTATAACAGCAGAGTAAAGACAATGGAGCACGTAACAGCAGTGGCAGCCGAGGGTATCTCTATCGCTGATTGCTTGGTTTATATGATGCGCAAGTTCTTGCTTGGTTTGAGTTTTCATGCTTTGTGCAATTTGCATCTATCATCAACCATCCAAATGCTATAAATATTTGAGATGATATCATTGATATGGCTTTACGAAAGAAGAGAGACAATTTGCATTATAGAAATATAATAATTGAGATGACGTGGTCTACCAGAGAAGAAATAATTAGTGTTAATACTTAATAAGGGTAATTTTAGTGGGAGAGATTAGATCATATATCTTTTTTAGACAGAAAATTAAAATTTATTCTCCACATCTCACTGATACGTAGAGTCATCTTAAGTCAATGACATATGAATCAGAGGATAAATCTTAAATTTCTATCTAAATGGGAGTATATGATCATTTTATTTATTTTAGTGAGGTGAAATATACGAGTGATTATTTCTATCTAAACGAGAGTATATGATTTTTTTTTAATATTAGTGGGACGAAACAGACGTGATTCTTTCTTTGAGATAAAGAGACTGAGCTTACACGGGAGGGGAGAGTGGGAGACTGGCCGAGCTAGATTCTGATCCTTTGCATTACAGCAGAAGGTCACTGTTAAAACAGTGTTTCATGTCTATCGCTACAGCAAGGCATATTAGTACTGTAGCAAAGTGCCGTTGCGACGGTGTTTATCTTTATTTTCTGTTGCGCAGAATAACAAATTAACTTACTGTTTTAAAGATACTAATGTTGCACGCCATTCTGAGCCACTTGATGCAGATTGGACGGTAGAAAGAATAAGCTATAATGTACAAACAGTCTGGATCCTCTGTATTTCCTTATTCAATGCAGAGGATCCCGATCCGGCCTAGCCATCCTGACTACGGACAATAGCTCATTGACTTAGATATAACAACCGACTTAAACATTTGTAGCATAATATAAAATTAGACCGATGGTCGAATTAGCTAGGATGTCGGTTTATTGTTTCATCAGTTTTACTGGTTCAGCTGTCATTTTTTGCCTATTAATGTTATATTTATATTTACATTATTTAAATATAGAAGTAATATAAGTTGATGAAAAAAAATATATATAATTAAATGTAAAAAAAATACAAAATTATATCTTAAATTAGAGTGATATCACAATATTATAGTTTAGAGGATACTAACTATAATATCAAAGCTTACAAACTCCTATAACAATAATAATAGGCAAATTTTAAGGTACATCAAATTAATAAGCACCGTTTATTTTTAGAGATCTAATGGCTATGATTAAAAGATGTCGATATCTTACCTCCTAGAGATAATAAATCACCTTGGTCTAATGGTCACGATTAAAAAAAATCGACATCTTACCTTATAAAAAGTAATATGTCACTTTATTTTTTTCTAACCAATGGCTGAGATTAATTCTATCTCTAATCTCTTGAAGAGGTAAAAGATGTACGTAAAAGAGCCATAATAATATCCAAAGTAGAACTAGTTTTTATGGTTCAACCAGCGGTGTGGTCTTTTTTTAAACTATGGTTTGTACACAACTGATTTTGCTATTTATAAAAATGTTTTTTGTCACACAGTCAGCCCATCGTCCTTGCTAGCCCGCGACGAAGAGGCACGAGATGTCACCGTGCTCTGCCAGCAACGGCTCCGGCCCTGTTATACTCGACAGCCTGTGATCGACGGTGATTGCCGGCGTTGAGACAACAACGCGAGAAAACTTGAGGGAGAAGAAAGAAAAGTTGGCACTCTAGTTTTTCTTTTTGTTGCCATATGCGCTACAGAGTTGTTTCCCTCTTATACTCTTCTCTCTGTACAATGGGTCATACTTAGCCGTAGTGCCTATCAACTATTACATACTTCTGTAATACGTATTTAGCACAAGATTACAGCCCAAGTGCTAATCCGCTTCCTTCATTGGTTCGCCATCGTGTGGCATGTCTGTTGGCATGACACTGCTGCTCCCATGAGAAGCTGCTTGTCCCCAAGCAGGAGCGTGAGGAAAATGAGCTCGCACGACATTGTAATCCGCCCAAGTAGCAAGCTCCACCAGCAACGATCCCCATTGCACTTTGACTTGCACCAATGTAGCAGCACCCTTCTTCACCAAGCAGCAATCTAGCACCAACGTTGGCTGAAGTGCAGCAATGTCCAGCTGAAGTGAAGATGACAGCTCTGAAAAGACAAGGAAATGGCAATGAACAAATTGTTTGAGATGAGAAACATGAAACACGGGATGTATTAAACTCCCTACAGGCAGTTGCAACTTGTATGCCACTAAACCAACACGAGCCAATATCTTGAGTGGACCAAAGTACTTAAGGGAGAGATTGTGATATGGCCAGGATGCAACAGATTGCTGAATGTGGGGCTAGAGCTTCAAGTAGACAGAATCCCCACTTGGAATTCCTGAAAGGATCTCTTGTGGTCAGCATACTGCTTCATGCGGTTCTGAGCTCTACACAATTGATGCTTGATCATATCCACAAACAACTACCAATCTCTGATGAACTCCTGAACTGCCAAGCCATCTGGAGAAAGGACTTTATTAGAGTTACTAGGAACAAAATTATAGTTGGGATCAGTACCATAGACCACTTTGTGAGGTGAACACTCAAAAGAAGAGAGGAAGCTAGTGTTATACCAATATTGAGCCAATGGTAACCAGGTAGCCCACTTTGTCGGAAAAGAAGCTGTAGCACAACGCAAAAACATCTCGAGACACTGGTTCACATGCTAAGTCTGATCATCTGACTGAGGGTGGTACGTAGTACTCATATGCAATGGCACAACTAACTTCTCAAATAGGAGCTACCAAAATTAGCTAGTGAAAATGCGATCATGATCTGAAACAATCGACTTAGATAGACCATACAGTGCTACCACTCTGTCAAGAAACAACTTAGCAATTTGAGATGCTGAATGTGGGTGTTTTAATAAGATGAAGTGAGCGAACTTGGAAAACCGATCCACAACGACTAAGATCACATTATGTCCTCCTGACAGCGGCAAACTCTCAATGAAGTCCACTGAAACATCCTACCAAACACCATCGGGAATTGAGAGTGGCTGCAGCAAACCTAGGGATTTACACAGTTCATGCTTCACTTGTTGACAAATAGTGCATTGTTTAATGAAAATCTAAACCACTGCTTTGAGACCGGGCCATGTAAATAGTTTGTGCACTCACTGATACGTCACTTGAAAACCCGAATGGCCACCTATTGCTGAGGCATGAAAGGCTACAATGATCTTAGTTTGTAAGGCCGAATTAGATCCCACAAAAATATTGCCATGTTGTCGGATTAAACCCTCTGATAGAGTGAAACCTTGCAAATTAGTGCCCTTAACAGCCAATTCTTGTAGTAATTCCTGAGCTTTGCCACAAGTAACATAGGAGTTAACTATCTCCTGTATCCACAATGGTTGTATTGTTGACACCAAGGTGAGCAGAAAGAAATGGCCTATCCTGGACAGAGCTTCTCTGATACTGAAATCGGTATTGTAACCCGATCAATTTCATCATCGCATTGCACTACAACTCAAAGCCCAAAGATTGAGAATCCAAGTGACAAAGGGACTGGTGATCAGTGTGGATGACAAAAGGGCCATGAACTAAATAAGAACGCCACTGATCCATAGCTACAAGAATTGCTAAAAACTCCTTTTCATAAATTGAAAGTTTCTGATTTTGTATCCCAGTGCTTTACTGTAGTATGCAATTGGATGCCCTTCCTGCATCAATATAGCTCCCACTCCTGTTGCACATGCATCAGTGGCTAGTTCAAAAGGGAGATTGAAATCTGGTAATTTCAACACTAGAGCTGAAACCATTGCCTCTTTAACCTTGTCAAATCCGAGTTGAGCCTATGCTGACCATACAAACGGTGTATTCTTCTTCAACAGATTAGTTAATGGTCGAGTGAGAATACCATAATGTTATATGAACTTTCTATAATAACCAGTAAGTCCTAAGAATCCTCGCAAATCAGTAATAGTAGCTGACACAGGCCACTGTTGCATAACAGCTACTTTTTCAGGGTTTGTAGCTACTCCTCGGGCTGAAATCAAATGACCCAAATACTCAAGTTGCTACTGAGCAAAAAGGCACTTACTTTTCTTTGCAAATAATTGATGTTTCACCATTGTTTCCAACACCACTGATAAATGAGCCATATGATCCGAAGCGATCTGCTGTAAATCAAAATGTCATCCATGAAAAACAATACAAACTTGCGCATATACTGAGCAAAGATGGAGTTGGAAAGACACTGTAAAGTTGCCGGGACATTAGTGAGACTGAACGGCATAACTTTAAACAGGAAATGCCCATGATGGCTTTTGAAAGCCAACTTCTCTTCATCAATATCACACATTCTGATATGGTGATATCCACTCCGTAAATCCAATTTAGAAAAATACTCCGAACCAGCAAGCTCGTCCAAAAGTTCATCAATCACCGGCAACAGAAACTTATTTTTAATTGTGATTGAGTTCAGCTTACGGTAATCGACACAAAATCGCCACGTATGATCCTTCTTCTTGACCAACAACATAGGGGACGTGAACGGGCTCATGCTCGGGGAGACAAGGCTAGAAGCAATCATATTAGGGATTTGTTTCTCAATTTCATCTTTCTACGGCGGTGAGTAACGGTAAGGCGGAGAATTAACCGGAGTAGATCCTAGTATCAATGCAATGGCGTGATCGAAAACACAATGAGGAGGTAAAGTGTTCGTAGTCTAAAAATAGACTCAAAACATGACAGAATGTTTGATATCACTGGAGGTGGCTCAACCGAATTAGTCCCCAAATATGACTGAATCAAAGTAAAAGCTCAAATTTTCATTTTCTTTGTGCCATTTATAGACTTGATCAACAGAAACAACAGAAAGTTCAGATGACATAGAAGGAATGACACCTTGCAGTTTGATAGTAGCGCCCTAGTAACTGAAAGAAAGCCATTTGTTCTCCCAGTCACACTACATCGGACTAAACCGTGTCAACCAATCCATGCCCAAAATGGCGTCATAGCTGGCCAAATCTAACACCTTCATATCATGAGAGAAAGAATTTCATTGAATCCACTAGGCAAAATGGGGAATATGCTTGTCTCAACGAAGTATTTTCCCATGAGCTACTTTCACAGACATGGGTTTCATAGAGTTCACCGACAGGGACAGCTTGGTAACCAAATTTGAGTTGACAAAGCTATGAGAGCTACCTGAGTCTACCAAAATAAGCATTAACTATTTTTGTACTCGAGCCTGCGAGTGAATAGCATTAGAAGCCTCCAAATCATCCAGTGCAGTCAAGGACAACTGCATATTAACTTCACCATCACCTTCTCCTCCAACCAGAGCATCTAACAAATCATCAAATAAAATCTGATCAGCTACTGGCTCAATCACATGAAGCCGGGCAGTTGCTTGAGGAGCACACTAATGTTGGGGATTATACTTTTCCCCACATTTAAAGCATAAGCCATTAAGTCATATGTACTCCTTAAGTTGTTGGGCTTTCCACAATTCATTCGTTTGCAGTTTTGGCTTCTCTATACTCTTCATAACATTGTTTCCCTTGCCAGTCCACTTCTTTTTAGTATCTAAGCTATCTGTTACTCTGTCACGAGCCAGTGCCAAATGATAGTCCTCAGTCAGAGTGTTTGGCAGCTGGGACAGAACATAAACCCAAAGCTCTTCTTTCAAGCCTAGCACAAATTAACTGTCCAACAATCCACACTGCACCAATTTTAGCATTTTCATATAACCAAATGTGTTACAACAATTGATCAAAATTACTTTTATACTTCAACCGAGCTGGTCTGTCTCAAACGGAGCAATTCATTTGTTTTCAATCGTGAAGTATTAGTATCAAACTCTAACATTACTGCTTTACAGAAATCCTCCCAAGTGTGAGGGCCAAAGTTTTGTTTACAAACTTTGAACTAATGTGTAGCTTTACCTTTCAGGTTTAGGGAAGCAGCAGGAACTTTAAACACAGTAGGTATCTGGTATATTTCAAAGTAGGTTTGACATTCATCTACCCACAAACTAGCATTTTCACCATGGAATTTAGGAAAATCCATTTTCAGCATGGATTATCTTCTCGAAAATGCCTCACCATCAAATCGACCCCCATCCATGCCCTCTGTTGTAGGCCTAACAGAAATACCATGTTCAGAATGTTCATAAGTACTCACCCTGATCGGTTGTCTCACAGGTGCTGCAACAGCTAGAGATCTCGTCTGACACATAGCCTGAGCAACTTGCATCTGATCATGTTGAAGATGGCTAAGAGACTCCATACACAGATCCACCTTAACATGCACATGATCCATCCGATCACCTTGTTGTTCTAGCTGCTCACCCTGTTGCTCCAGGCGTAGATCAATCTGAGTTAGTTTGTCCTGCAAAAACTCCATGCTAACCACCTTGCTGGCCAATCCATTCACTGCTTGCATGATTCTCTCCATAGCCTCCATCGCCGCAATCACTTGTTGGACCCGAAGAGATTGCTTCACCAGGTTGTTGTGCACCAAGCCGATCAGCTGAACCCTTTCGAGAATTATAGATTTCAACATGGAACCAAACCCAACAACAAGGATTGTACCAACCAATCACACCATCGCCCGAGATCAAGAGCTCTGATATCAATTGTTATACTCGACAGCCTGCAACCGGCGGTGATCGTCAGCATTCACTACGGGAAAATAGGGGTTTATCGAGTGCCATAGGCACTCAACTGTTGGGGATATGACCCCCGGGTGCCTCACGATTGGGCTTATCAGTTCGGACTAAGGGCAGGCTAAGACCAGCATTGACCGTCCGGTGCGGCCCATGGAGAAGGGTTTAGTACCGATAAGAAAGGTTAAGTCCTTATCGGGTAGCCAGACTCTGGATATGGCATTAAGAGATTTATTTATACCAGAATCCTTGTAATTAGGGATTTAGCACCCGAGTTTAGTAGGCAATCCTAGAACGACTCAAGATAGAGTCCTGGGTTATTGGGCTCATCTTCTGAGTATATAAAGGAGGCGAGGCACCCCCTAGAGACACCTAATCTAATCTAGTCATCTAGCTTCATCATATTTTTCTTGCTTTCGACGCCTTAAGCCTCTATAGCTTAATTGCCTCGCATTGTAAGATCCACGATTATATTATACACCAAAGCACTGGACGTAGGGCTATTATCCTTCGGGAGGCCCAAACCAGTATAAACATTGGCTCTTGTGTTCTAGAGTTGACCATCGGGTTCGAAGGCGCTGCGCTTCCCTTACACACATCTAATCACCACCTCGGGTACCCTCTTGGGTGGACTACTCGGTGATTCGTCGACATCAACGAAGCCCTAAAAGCACTAGGCAAAGGGTTTGCCGAGTGTTATACTCAACGAAGAACATTCGGCAAACCCGCTATCGACGAATCCTTCTCCAAGTGCCACGTCGGCTTTGCCGAGTGCCCGGCGTGGCACTCGGCACAAAAAAGTGTGTAACGGTCAGGGCGACATGATGGTGGCTTCATCGAGTGCCTTGTCAGGCACTCGGCGAAGCGACACCTGTTTGCCGAGTGCCCGTTAGTGGCACTCGACAAACGACTATTTTTTCCCGAGCCAACGTCACGCCATCAAGAACTCTATCTGCATCGATTTTTTTTCTATTTTTGCCAAGTGTCTTTGCCTGGGGCTCTCGGCAAAGATATCGTTCGCTGAGTGTAAAAGGTTTGCCGAGTGTTTTTGTCTGACACTCGACAAACATCCATCTTTACCAAGTGCCCGACGAAATGCACTTGGCAAAGCATCTGGCACTCGATGAAGATGTTGTTTCCCGTAGTGGTTGAGATAACAACACGAGAGAACTTGAGGGAGAAGAAAGAAAAATTGGCACTGTAGTTTTGCTTTTCATTGCCATATGCGCTATAGAGTTGTTTTCTATTGGGGAAAATAACTCCCGCTGTACTTAAGGATTGACCAAGAGTTAATCAAGAGACATCGAATTTCGAAGCACCCTCCAAGGACTTCTGGACTTTGACTACAAGTTAGGTTCGGAGCCTCCCTTCACTAGGTTCGGAGGCCCCCTTCACCAGGTTCGGAGGCCACCCTCACCAGCTTCGGAGGCCCCCCTCACCAGCTTCGGAGGCCCACCTTAACCAGCTTCGGAGGCCCACCTTAACCAGGTTTGGAGGCCACCTTCACTAGCTTCAGAGGCCCCCCTTACCAGATTCGGAGGCCTCCCTCACCAGCTTTGGAGGCCCCTCTTCACCAGGTTTGGAGGCCACCTTCATGAGCTTCGGAGGCCCCTCTCACCAGGTTCAGAGGACCCCCTCATCAGGTTTAGAGGCCCCCTTCACCAGCTTTGGAGACCTCCCTCACCAGGTTCGGAGGCTCCCCTTCACCAGGTTTGGAGGTGATGAAAATATGCCCAAGAGAATTCTAGGGAAAACAAAAGTTCTAGCTTAAGGCCGAAAGTTCCGGGTTCTAGAGCAACCAGAAGTTTCGGTGCGACCGGAAGTTCTGGGCCAGCCCCAATTTTGGTTTTTAGAGGAACCGGAAGTTCCGGTTGGACCGAAAATTCTAAGCCTGCCTGAAAGGTGAATTCTAGATGAACCGGAAGTTCCGGGTGGAACCGAAAGTTCCGGGTAAAAATAAATTCGATACAGAATATTAGTTTTAGAAGTTTTGGGCCTAGACCAGAACTTCCAGACCAGATGAACAGATTAGATCTGTTGGGCTTTAATACTGATTAAAGGCCTATGAGAGGGCACTATATAAGGAGAGGAGGGGCTAGGACGAAAAAGCTGCTTCTGGTTGTTGCTGTTGCCCCTACCCTAACCCTAGCCGCCACCTCTCCCCTGGCCGCACCTGCTGTGGCTGCATCTGCCCTAACCTCACGCGTGGTACTAGCATATCGGTGGGAGGTGATCCTGTCCCTGTACGTGTGGATACCGTAGAGACGCCGCTGCAATTGCGGCGCTGATCATCTCAACGTGAGGATCATAAGGCTGCATCGTCTTCATCGCTGAGGATCGGACGGAGCCGGGCGGAGTTGATCGAGGATGCGCTTCCCCAACTCTTCTTCTGCTGCACTAGCGCGTCTCACGTTAGAGGTAATGATCCATGATCCCATTACTCGCATGGTTCCTGGGTTGAACAGGGTAGAAAATTTTTATTTTTGGCTAGCGTAGCCTGCCCCGTTTGTCAGGAATATGATCCCGGGTTACCTTTTGAGTAGTTTTATGATGATCGAGTAAAGGAGGAGTCAACAGACTCAACATTGAAGACGATCAGTCAATGGTCAACATTCTCTAGACAGCTAGTGGTTAGGAACCTGCAGGCTCCCGAAGTCCAGCACTCGGGAGGCCTTCCCGACCACAGGCACTCGGATGGTTACCATCAAGAGCCAGGTCATCATTAAGCTCCACGTTGTATAATTATTACTGCTGTTATCTCTTGGAGTTATTGCCCACAAACTGACCGTTTATCCTCATAATTGGTCATTAATGGGGCGAATTAACTACGATTTGTAACCCCCGATCCCTCTGATATAAAGGGACTGGAGGGAGCCTGTAAAGGGCACGTGGGACAAAATGTCTCCTAGACGATTTCATATGTTTACGGCTATTCCCGCTTCAAAGCTCATTCAACACTCATAGGATTAGGGTTATTATCCTCCAGGAGGTCCGAACCTGTCTAAAAATCCCCCCTGTCTCTTAGTTAGAGATAACCATCAAGATTCATCCACAGCACTTCCCATCGCCTAACCAAATCTGTACTGTGGGTACCCCTGTGATATACTGTTGTTTCGAACACAACGACAGTTGGCGCGCTAGGTAGGGGTCGCAGTCTGTGTTTTTGATTGACTTGATGGCTGTTATCGGCAAGGTCAATACCCAGGTTCCAGTCGGCGCCATGATCACCTTCGGGAGCCTAACTTTTGTTGGTGATTGTATGCGTCAACTGGTTCCGACCACCACCGTCCAAAGTGATCTGCTCCGCTCAGGGCACCCTCCTCGGATCCTCGGGCGTTCGAGCATCTAGCTCCGCCTAGGGCATGCCCACAAGTTACCGCCGACTCGTCCACTGATTTTGTCATCTTTGCCAATGCAGGTGGGCGCACAGTCTAACGGCGCCAATTCGCCAGGGTTGCTTCAAAGCAACCTCGCCAGCCGACCGCTCCGGTCAAGCTGGCGCTATCTCCTAACATCATCATGATGGTGACGAGGGATGTCTCCAACGACGAGCTCTCCGATACCGCTGAGTCCAGTACTCACCGGCGCGATCGCCAAAGGAGGAATGCCACCCGATCAGACCGCCGCGCGAGGGCCCGTGCAGCGCCCGGGACTTCACGACATGGCACGTAGGACTGGTACATGACCGGCTAGGATCAGCAGGAGTAGCAAGGGCCAAGGTCTTAGAACCAGCGCCAGTGAGTTTTGATCTCAACTGGGAATCGACCTCTGTGGCCTTTAACTTGCTAAAAAGTTCCGCAGTGGTCAAAGTGTCATAACATGAACTCTCAATAATCGAGGACACTTTGATCTCCCAGACCTTGGGATCAAGAGTATGCAAAATTTTCAAAGCTTGTTTATGGTCTGAAACGAGCGAATCAGAATCAGCCTTGTTGGCTCGGAGCTTGTTTATGATAGACTGAAATCGCGCAAACAGCTCCTCAACTGACTCACCAGACTTCTGCGCGAAGTTTTCATACTCACGCCGGTAAGTCTGGTAGAGGCGAGCCTTGACCTGAGTGGTACCCTCAT
>KE372675.1:289809-314853 GCA_000418225.1 Zizania latifolia
GACGAGCTCGACGGCGTGAACTGCTCCGGCGACGACGGCACGGCAGCGAGCTCTTCTCCGGCCATCTCTCCATCAAACTTGCAGTATATCTCTTGTGCTCATCACATGTTTGTTAAAATGTTTTAAAGAAATCTGCACTGCACATTAGGTGTTTGATACAATGTTTACATGCACTTGACTTTCAGATTACTTCATGAATGTTGATTGAAATATATGAGTATGTTTTTGTGCTTGTCAAGTGTTTGTTGTTTTGCTTGAGAGGCCTCGAATGGTATGATTTGTTGAGGTTGTCCACGAACTCGCACACCAAGTGTTCGATCGGTCGTGCATGAGTGCTTTGAGCGTTTCTTTGTCAATAGAACGCGTATCGCACTTGTAAACACACTTTGATTGACATTTAATCTTTGATTTGGATGATCTTTTTCTGAGAAGCGCTTTGAGGAAATATTCTTATCAACTTGCCTGGTGTGACAATAATTATCCAGCCGTGTGCTAAATCTTGACATGTCACTCGCAAGTTCGATATTTGAGTATGAGGAAGGTTTCTGAAATATAAGCATCGATTTGCTAGGTGTGACTTTTATTTGTCCAAATCATGGACTGAATCACATCGAGTAACTTGCAAGTTCGACACTTAAATTTTAGGAGTTATATTTTTCCGCTGCATTTTTATTTTGCGCCCATTCACCCCCCCTCTGGTCGCTAGTTTCGGTCCTACAACCGCATGTTGACTGCGAACCTGATCGCCATCGAGAGGATGCTAGCCGCCCTTCCCGATTCACCCGAGCTTCAAAGGGCTCGGGCTATGACCCACGCGGTCGCCGCTCAAATTGTTGACGTGGCTCCACCTCCAAGGTCACGGTCTCCAGACCATCGCTCACATTCCCAACCGTCTCGGCGGCCGGCACGCTCGCATCTAAGCGAGCGACGTGGGAGCTCTTATTCGGGTGACGCTCGAACCATTATCAATGAAGCGCGTGACACGCACAACACCATTTCTCGCCACCGCAGTGAGCGCGAGCGCAGCGAGCTCCGTCGCCGTGAGCAATACGACCGAAGCCATGGCACGCTAGGGGTAGGTCAGCCCAACACCAACATCTCGCGCCACGATGGCTTTCTAGCCTTCTCCGAGCACCTTCGTTGGATAGTGTGGCCTCGGAACTTCCGTCTAATGGGAGTCACGCCATATGATGGCAAGACCGACCCCTCCTAGTGGCTATGGCTATACTACACGGCCATCCAAGTAGCCAGAGGGAACCAAGATGTCATGGTCAATTACCTCCCTATCATGCTATCCACGGCCTCCATCAGTTGGCTGGCCGGACTCCTAGAGAACTCCATCAACTCCTAGAGCGAGTTGTGCGATGTCTTCATCGCCAACTATCAAGGAACCTGGCAAAGGCCAGCCTCACGGCATGACCTGCTCCAGATACGTCAAAAGGACGGAGAGTCCCTTCAGGACTATATCTGTCGCTTCTCCGAGCGTCGGAACACCGTCGCCAGCATCTCCGATGCCGACATCATGTCCATCTTTCAAGATGGCTTACGTAAGCCATCGGAGTTGTTTCGCCATCTGGTGATGAACGAGCCGACCAATCCAGGCGAGATGATTACCGTCGCCAAGCAATTTGCCAACGCCGATGTTGCTGAACGGGAGCAGATGCACCCAAACGCTCAAGAATCTGGCAAAGATAAGAAGAAAAAAGATCGTCGCCGTTCGCCCTCACGTGAAGACCGCGACAAGCCTGAATCCTCCTCCCTGAACAAGAGCAGGAAGCGAAAGGGCAAGGAGGTTATGGTTGCTGACAAAAATTCCCGACCTCAGGGCAGAAAGAATTCGGCATTGCAGGAGGTATTGGATAAACCCTACATTATTCACCCTAACAGCAACCACACCACCTGCCGGCAAGACAAGCATCGTCGGGACGAAAAGAAGAAGAAATCCAAAGAAGACGATAAAGACACCGAGGCATCCCTGGCGGAAAATGATTTCCAGGAGCCCGCTCGGATGGTCTCCATGATCTTCGGTGGAGCAATCGCCACCGAATCCAAGCGCCAGCAGAAGCTACTAGCCCGCTGCTTCAATGTCATCAGCACCACGCCGACCGAACGCCTACGGTTTTTGGAGATCCTGATTACCTTCAGTAGAGATGATCAGTGGACGGACGTCCCCAAGCCAGGATGATTCCCACTGGTTGTCGATCCGGTCATCCTCAAGGTGCGCCTCAAGAAGGTCTTGATTGACGGTGGTAGCGGCCTCGATGTCCTATTTAAAGGGACCCTGGTTGCGCTCGGTATTGATGAGTCCGCACTCTAAAATACGGACACACCTTTCTACGAGATTGTCCCAGGGAAGGCATCTATTCTACTCGGCACGCTCACTCTGCCAGTGACGTTCGGCACTCGAGACAACTACAGAACCGAGCACATCAAGTTTTACGTCGATGACTTCAAAACTGCTTACCATGCTGTACTCAGGCGGCCATCTCTCGCCAAATTCATGGCGGTACCCCACTACGCCTACTTGGTCCTCAAGATTCCAAGACCGGGTGGGGCCTTTTCAATAAAGGGGGATGTTGTCACTTCACACGCGTGTGAACAAGACAGCCTCGCATTGGGCGAAGCCACGGACATCTCTGTCTGAATGGAAGAGACCATTCAGGCGGCCAAGACGACGCCAACCACTAGCATGGAGATCTCGACCAACACGCCATCGCCATCGGGCTTAGCGCCCTCGTCGGCTGAGTACAAAAGTATTCAGCTCTCGTACGCCGACCCCTTTAAGACGGCGCTGATCGGGACAGCGCTGGATCCTAAATAGGAAAGCGCGCTCGTCGGCTTCCTCCGCGCCAACATCGACGTATTCGCTTGGCAACCCTCTAATATGCCGGGGGTACCTCAGGAGCTGATCGAGCATGAACTCCATGTATACCCGACCGCCAAGCCGATCAAGCAGAAGATGCGCCGTTTCACCCAGGAGCGTAAAGAGGCCATCAAAGAAGAAGTTACCCACCTACTAGCGGCAGGGTTCTTAAAAGAGATGTATCATCCCGAATGGGTAGCTAACCCCGCCCTTATAAAAAAGAAGAATGGGAAATGGAGAATATGCATTGACTATACTGATCTCAACAAAAGATGCCCTAAAGATCCTTTCCCACTATCGCGCATCGACTAAGTTGTTGATTCCATAGCCGGTAGCTCACTTCTTTGCTTCCTGGATTGCTACTCGGGATATCATCAGATTGGCCTGAAGGAAGAAGATCAAGAGAAGACATCATTCATCACCCCATTCGATGCATATTGCTACAGATCAATGCATTTTTGGCTGAAGAATGCGGGGGCTACATACCAGCGTGCTATTCAGCACTTCCTGGCTGATCAGATGGGTCGTAACGTTGAAGCCTATGTGGATGATGTCATCATCAAATCCAGAAGGCCAGAAGATTTAATTCTCGACCTCCAAGAGGCTACATTCTGCAATATTGAACATGGCCAAGCCCAACAACATCAAGCATATTCAGCGTCTCACAGGCTACATGATATCACTCGGGTGATTTATTTCCTGACTTGGCGAGCGCGGGATGCCTTTCTTCAAGTTGCTAAAAAAAGAAGGTGATTTTATATGGACGCCAGAGGCCGACCAGGCTTTCGCCGACCTCAAGAAGTTTCTTTCTTCTCCACCGGTCCTAGTTGCACCGACGTCCAGGGAAACGCTGCTCCTCTACATCGCCGCCATGACCTATGCGGTTAGCACTGCCATGGTCATCGAGCGCCCGGAGGAGGGTCATGCCTATCTGGTTTAAAGGCCGGTATATTTCATATCTAAGGTACTCGGGCCATCCAAAGTCCGGTACCCTCAGATTCAGAAGCTCCTATACACCGTCCTCATCACCGCTAGGAAGCTCAAGCATTATTTTCAGGCTCATCCGGTGGAGGTTATCACTGAATTTCCACTCGGCGACATTCTCCGAAACAGGGACGCAACTGGTCGAATCGTGAAGTGGGCCATCGAATTGGGTGAATATACCCTCAATTTCAAGCCCCGCACGGCCATCAAGTCCCAAGCTCTCGCCGACTTCGTTGCCGAGTGGACTGAGATTCAACTCCCCCTGACTGCCGAGTTTCAAGAGCACTGGACTATGTATTTTGATGGCTCGCTCAGCATTGATGGGGCAGGAGCGGGAATTCTTCTTATATCCTCTCAAGGTGAAAGACTAAAGTACGCGCTTCAGCTATTATTTATGGCGTCTAACAATACAGTCGAGTACGAAGCACTCCTTAATGGCTTACGAATCGTCATTTCTCTTGGGGTTCAAAGACTAATGGTATATGGAGATTCTAAGTTGGTTATCAGCTAAGTTAACAAGGATTGGTCCTGCACCAATGAGAAGATGGATGCTTACTGCAAAGAGATCCGCAAGCTAGAAGGCAAGTTTAGTGGGCTCGAGTTTCATCACGTCCCTAGGGACGATAATTTGGCTGCTGACTTCTTGGCTAAGCTTGGCTCATCAAGAGCCCCTATGCCGAGCGGTATTTTTCTTCAAGAGCTCTCAAAGCCATCAATTCAAGATGATGAAATTCAATCTTTTAAAGCCGAACAAACTCCATCCATATTGGTTATCATCGACCGTAAAGAAGATTGGCGACAACCAATTATTGATTTCATTCTCACTGCTAAAGCTCCTGAAGACAAAGATGCAACAATTCGTCTTTCTAGGAGGAGCAAACAGTATGTTGTGGTGGGATCAGAGTTATATAAAAGGGCTGCTTCAACCTGAGTGCTCATAAAGTGTGTTAGCAAATCAGAAGGGTCGAAAATCCTCAAAGAGATACACTCAGGCATTTGTGGAAATCATGCTGGCGCTCGGACACTAGTCGGTAAAGCCTTCAGGTCGGGATTTTATTGGCCGACTACTAATGAAGATGCTAAGCTTCTAGTCCGTTGCTGCCAGGGCTATCAATTTTTCACCAAACAGCATCATCTCCCTGCTCAAGCTCTCCAAACCATCCCATCTTCATGACCTTTTACATACTGGGGGCTTGATATGGTTGGACCATTTTCAAAGGCCGCCCAGGGTTATGATCGTCTTTTTGTTGTTATTGACAAATTTACCAAGAGGATAGAAGTCATGCCTTTAAAGACAAGCATAGCCAAGAAAGCCACAGAGTTCATCCAAGGCATAGTTTACCGTTATGGCGTTCCTCATCAGATTATTACAGATCTTAGAACCCAATTTACCGGCAATGACTTTTGGGAATTCTGTGAAGACTGGTGTATTTTAGTCAAGTACGCTTCTGTTGCATATCCAAGAGTAAATGGTCAAGTTGAGCAAGCCAATGGCATGATACTCCAAGAATTAAAAGCCAGAATTTTTGAACTCCTCAATAAATATGGCAGTCGGTGGATGAAGGAATTACCAGCTATTCTTTGGGGACTTCGCACTCAGCCCTGTCGAGCCACCGGTCGGACTCTCTTTTTCCTTGTAAACGGATCGGAGGCCATTTTACCGATGGACATGCTGCACTAGTCCCCTAAGATTCAGCACTATGAAGAGGGCGCAGCCGAACAAACTAGAGAAGAAGATATTGACAGTCTTAAAAAAGCTCGCTTAGCTACGGAAATATAATCTGATCGGTACCAGCAAGGTTTGTGAAGGTACCATGACCGTAACATGCGTGGTCGGTCTTTTCAAGTCAGAGATTTAGTTTTTCGTCGAGTATAATCTGCAGTCGGCACCCACAAGCTGTCGGCACCATGGGAGGGACCGTACATTATCTCTGAGGTCACCCGACCAGGTTCATCTCGCCAAATACGTGAAGACGGTCAATGAATTGTAAACTCTTGGAATATTGAACATCTTCGATGTTTTTATCCTTCATACAATAAGCTAAGTCCTTGTTTTGGATTAATAAAGATGTTCGATTTTTTCTGCTCTCCTTTCTTTCTTCTTTGCCCGACCCCCGAGCGTCCGAAGTTTTATCACTTTAACTTTGAGTCCATGATCCGCTCTGGCCAGGTTAAATTATTCTTTTACCTGCTCAGGGACTTGGTCTTTTGTTCTATGATTCACCTGACTACTTTTAAGTGTTATTTTTTGACTACATGTGACGTTTATGGTTCCAAACAGCGTGCATATGGCTCAAGTTTTCCTACGCTATGGGCCAAAGCTATAACATACAGTCAGAAATTCACCACAAATAGTCGGGCATAGAACACATTTATAAAGAGGAAAGCATGGTTTCATTGCACCTACTATTGTTTTTCTTCTACAATTTTTCTCCTACTCAGCAGGTTCAGACGGATAAGTCTCTAAGTCCACGACAAGGACATTGGCCTTCTCCTCCACCTCCGAGTAGATACGCTCCACGTCAGACTCTTTGACGGTCACCGACCACCCCGCTTGGATGTAGTCCATACGTGCTGTCGGATACAGCGCTCGGACAATCGCAAGCGCATGCGTAGCCACCGACCGAGCGAAGTACCGAGCTTGCTCCCGCAGACGTGTCTCCGACCCCTGGAGCTGCTCCATGAACTGCTCCGTCGACCACATGGTGCTGGTCGGTTCGCTATCAATCATTTTGATGAGCGTCTCGACACCAGCCCGATAGTGGTCCCGCTGAGTCTGAGTGTTGCTCAAACGTAGCTCAAGGTCAGCAAATTGAACGTTCACCAGCCGATGAAGCTTTGCAAGCACAACATTGTTTCAGAGAAAACTTCAAAAATGGCAAAAGAAAAAGTTTAAACCGGTGATCCGTACTTTTGTACTCACTGAACCACTTGGCAGTGGCCGCTTCAGATTCCTTGAACTTCTTTTCAAGCTCAGTGATCTTGGCCTCCGCCTGCGACACCCTGGCAATGGCTTCATCCCTCTCGGTCAAAGCCATTTCAGATGAAGCGACCGACCGGTTTGCCAAACCAGTGGCTGTCTCAATCCGTTCCTCCGCCACCATCCATTCTATTACACAAGCGCTGATCAAATACAAGCACAATAAGCAGTATTGACGATAAAAAGTGATCAAGCACTTACCATAGGAACGGATTTTAAGCTGACTACGGAGGATGTCGTTATCCCTCTCCAACCTCCTCAAGTCGGCATCCCTCTGCGCCAACTGACCGGTCAGCTGCTGGACTCGGGCGTTTAATGTTCCCAAGTCTAGGATGGGAGCAGGGCAGTTAGCCCCTGTGCTCTCGATCAGCTGGCTCACGAGGCATTGCACAAGACAAAGCAAGTTAGTCTAAATGCACATATTAAGTTATGTATAAAAAACTAACACTTGCAGGAGGACTTACGCTGGTCACTTGGCCAAGCCGACTGAGTACCTCGTAGCACTCGGTCACCTTCCTCTCGACTGCTCTAATCGGGCCACCGGTTGCCGCACCGACGACAGCTGGGGGCATCTCCCGACCACAACTTCGATGGGGTCGGCCTCCTGTTGCGCCGCCTCAGGGCGATCGGCCATCTCTGGTGCCGCTGGAGGCATCTCCATGTCCGCCGCCACCATAATGGATACGACCGTCGGCAACAGATCAACGGCACTCGCCATCGCTACAGTTAGCTGCACCAAGTCTAGTGCGGCAGCACTCGGCGCTGCTACGGTCGGCTGCACCGAAATAGGTCCAACAGCGCTCGGCCCGCTTGGCGCTGGGACACCCGACGCTTGTGCCCCACTCGTTGTGGCCACTCGCGGATCAGCCGCCCTGACAAACACCACCAAGTCGGTGGTGGGGTCGGCTGTAGCTGGAGCATCGGCGCTGGACGGGTCGGCCCCATCATTCCCAGACAGCGGCAGAGGAGTGCTGATCAAAAAAAAAGTTAAGCTTGAATTAAGTTTAATTATTTGATTCAAATCAACAGCAGAAAGACTTACTACGCTGACTGCCGGAATGCCATTGCCTTCACTCGCCGCCTGAAACCCGAAGTTGCTCTGACCGGCGGTGGCGGTGGTGGAGGCGGTGGTGGTGGTGGTGGTGTTGATTCAGAAAATGATGGCGCTGTAGCACCGCCAGTCGTTGGGGGCGACTTGAATGTCTTCGAGTCGGCACCAGCTTCTCCGGGGAAGGACGACGGCACCTTAGGACTCGCTGTCTTCATCGCCGTCTTCTTCGCCTTCTTCGCCGGGGGAGGGCAAACCACTTTTCCCTTCCTCTTCTCTCCGGTCGGCCCGGCGTGTGGGTCGATGTCTTTCTGCCCGACCGCCCAGGGCTGCTCGGGCAACGGTGGCAGAGAGCAATATGCCTCTCGGCCCTGCACATTCCAACACTCAGCTCCCGGCAGGTGATGTTATTAAAAATCATCAACAAAAAGATCATTTTTACCGGTGGTCGGGGGTGGCTGAGCTTGAAGGCCTTAGGGTCGGTGTCGGAGTTGAGGCCAAGCTGACCAGCGAAGATCAGCTTCACCCTCTTCTTCACCTAGTCCAAAGACAAGTACTCAGTCGTCTCCCTAGTCGGGTCGTCCCTACCCGAGTACTCGTACGCTGAGCGGGTCCTCAGCTTCAGCGGCTAGACCAGACGGGACACGAAGCTGAGCGCCACGTGGACGCCTGATAAGCCCTCTGCTCGGAGCCTCTTGATCATCTTGACCAGCTCATCCACCTGGACCTGTTTCTCCCGCTGACAGCGGTCGGACCAGGTGAGCGCCGGCATTGGCACTCGGTCGATCTCCGGTGAAAGGGCTGGCTCGTGGTTGGCGACGTAGAGCCACCCCGAGTGCCAGCCCTTGTTGGAGGTCAGGAGAGGCACCGAGACGTACTCGGCTGCCTTCCCATCCCTCAGCTGCAAACTGCACCCGCCGACCACCTTCTTCTTGGTGTTCGGCCTCAGACAGAAGTAATGACGGAAGAGGTTGAAATGAGGATCAATGCCAAGATAGGCTTCACAGAGGTGAACAAAAATGGCGATGTGCAAGATAGAATTGGGGTTGAGGTTGCAGAGTGAGATATCATAATGGTGGAGGATGCCACAGAAGAAAGGATGGGCCGGCAAGCCAAACCCGCGAGAGAAGAAAGACTCGAATACCACGATCTCGTGGGTGTTCGGAGTTGGGAACGCCTCGCTGCCCGCGGAGCGCCACGCCGATAGCGCACTCAGCGGGAGCTCGCCTCGCTTCTCCAGCAGCGACACCACCCGCTTCTCCGCCCTTGACTTCTGGAACTCCGCCGACCGGTCAACTTCAACATTGGGGTCAAGGGCTACCATTGGAATGGAAAGTGATGGCGCTACGGGCTTGAGGTTGAAGAGTCGCCTCACCTTGCGGTAGCACACGACGCAACCACAGTGACGATTAGGGTTGCGAGGCGCCAGTGAATCAAGGCTCAAGGAAGAAGATGAAGGCTGGAGGTTTGAAGTGTGCGGAAGGATGAAGCACCCTCAGTCAGGCTATTTATAAACCTCCCGAGCGACGGTTCGGGCCCCCAATGCGCAGCGATTGCCTCGGGACACGTCTTAAAGCAATCTTCGGCATTAACTACGCCAGTCAACATATTTTTCAATCCATCCATCTAACTGATGATTGCAGATCCAACGGTTGATAGCAGAAAGCAAATCGATGCCTATAGTTTTTAAAACTGTACTCACATCCGCGAGGCGGCCTTGGAGCCAGCGCGGGTCTCATCGAACCTGTCGATTCTGACAGGCGCCAGTCTATAGGAGCAGACGTCTCTTCGCCAAAGGAGGCCTGCAAGTACTCCATTGTGTTGAACTGCTCCAGCTGACACCTTTTCGCTAAAAAACCACTCGACGGGCCTATCTGCCCCTATGCACAAGTCAATTTCATCGGACGCCAATGCACCAAATGTGCAGGATTTAAAAAAATCTCTGATCCTAGAGCTTATTTTATTAAAGAAACTCCAATCTCAGGGGCTGCACCTGGTAGGTGCACTTGAGCGGTGCACCGACCGGGAAAAATTCATCAAGACTAAGTTCTGAAGCCCTTTTCGACTACTCAACTTCATCTGTGCACTACAAAGAGCTCGGGGGCTACTGTCGGGAATATGATCCTGGGTTATCTTCCGAGTAGTTTTATGATGATCGAATAAAGGAGGGGTCAACAGACTCAACATTAAAGATGACCAGTCAACGGTCAACATTCTCCAGACAGCCAGTGGTCAGGAACCTGCAGGCTCTCCGAGTCCAGCTCTCGGGAGGTCTTCCCGACCACAGGCAGTCGGATGGTCGCCATCAAGAGCCAGGCCATTATTATGCTCCACGTTGTATAATTTTTACTGCTGTTATCTCTTAGAGTTATTGCCCACGAACTGACCGTTTATCCTCATAATTGGTCATTAATGGGGCGAATTAACTACGATTTATAACCCCCGATCCCTCTCATATAAAGGGACCAGAGGAAGCCTGTAAAGGGCACGTGGAACAAAACGTCTCCTAGACGATTTCATATGCTTAAGGATATTCCCGCTTCAAAGCTCATTCAACACTCATAGGATTAGGGTTATTATCCTCCGGGAGGCCCAAACCTGTCTAAAAATCTCCCCTGTCTCTTAGTTAGAGATAACCATCAAGATTCGTCCACAGCACTCCCCATCGCCTAACCAAATCCATACTGCGGGTATCCCCGTGGTATATTGTTGCTTCGAACACAACGACAACATTACCCAACAGTGGTATCAGAGTCTATGTGCGTAGTGTTCAATCTGGATCTTACACATATAGGTGATATGTAGTGGAAATAGATTAGATCTATTGTTCTTGCGTTGGATTTTCGGAAGTTTCGGGCTCTTGCCGGAACTTCCGGGCTGAAATAATCCTGGTACAGAATGTCATTTTTAGAAGTTCCGGTTGGACCGAAAGTTCTAGGTTTGAAAGTTCCGGTTAGACCAAAAATTCCCTGCAGAAATAAATTCCATACAGAAGGTTATTTTTGGAAGTTCCGGGCCTTGAGCCAGAAGTTCTGGGCCAAAATAAATTCGATACAGAAGGTTGATTTCAGAAGTTCCGGTCCTAGAGCCAGAACTTCTGGATCCACTTTTAGTCACGCATAGATTCTACGCTTAACTTGTTTTTGTAGAGAATGTTGTGACTGGTATGGCCTTGTGATGTATATGATGCATGAACGTAATTTTCATGCCCTACCTGTCATGGTTAATTGCAGCCAAAGGCTATTCTATTGTTGTACGACCTGCGTGTCGATATGTGTTGCTTCTCCTCATGTAATTCGTATAGTGCTATTAGATGTAATAGACTGATACAAGATCATGGAGGCATGAAGCACGGTGACCCAAAGGACAGGAACCGTGGAGATGGAGATCACTATGTGAGAAGGGCCATACTATGTTACAGTTAATATGATTGCCTGTGATCTTTACTTATGTTCATGTCATACTATTCTTTCATGTTCAGTGTGTGGTAGGCATCGTTACCATGTTAGAATAGTTTTCCTTAGAAAATTAAGAGTCATTGATGCCCTTTTCAATAGCTGCATCTATGAAGGTTTTTGATCATTGCATGGTAAGTCTACCAAAGCGGAGTGGCATCTTTTATCTTAACCAGTCAGGGTGGATGTCGGACATCCGCAATCATAGTATTGGTTTGCTTAAGAAAGCTATCAAAACGGTTTTGGGCTTTGGGACATGGAGTTGGGCGTCGAGACATTGGATGCCACCCCAACAAACAAGAGTCACATAGGGATGTGATTAGCAAGGTATTGCTTACCTATGTTATTAATTTTCTAGCAGTGATGCCAAAGCTCACTAGAAGTTAGTGGAATATGGATCTTGTCCCACTACATGTCGTAAGAGGAAAAACGATTGTATATCATGTAGTGGAGCATCTTTTATTTGATAGAAGATTCACATAGCATAATGCTGAAACTTGCATTATTGTTGTAGATCATGGCACCTACTGCTAGTAACACTTTCAGTTTGAATTTGCGATCAATTCTTGAAAAGAAAAAGCTTTCTAGAACAAACTTTATTGATTGGCATAGAAACTTGAGAATTATTCTCAAACAAGAGAAAAAGGAATATGTTCTAGAGGAACCCCATCCTGATGAACCAGCTAATAATGCATCTGCAGCTGATCGGAGGGCTTATGAGAAGCACACCAACGATTCACTCGATGCTAGCTGTCTCATGCTTGCTAGTATGTCCTCTGAGCTTCAGAAGCAAAATGAGAACAGGGATGCCCATGATATGATTGTGGGACTCCGAGGCAAGTTTGAGAACCAAGCTTAGGTCGAGAGGTACAATGCTTCAAAGTCCTTGTTTGCGTATAGAACTGGTCATTAGCAGAGGAACTACAAGTTATACTTGGAAGAACTCAAGAAAAAGAAGGGAAGTGAAACTTTCGCTTTCACTTCAGGTATAAATGTTATTGAAATTAATCTTGTTACTCGTCCAAGTGATTCGTGGGTATTTGATACTGGATCAATGATTCATACTTATAAATCATTGCATAGATTGAATAGGACAAGGAAGTGTGCAAGAGGCGAATTGGATGTGCATGTCGACAATGGTGCAAGAGTTGCTGTATTGGCCATCAGCGTTTATTCTTTGTCGCTACCCTCAGTATTAGTTTTGGAATTAAATAATTGTTATTACATTCTTGCCTTGGGCAGAAACATTATCTCTTCTTTATGTTTGGAGGAAGATGGTTATGAATTCATAATAAGGAACAAGTGTTGTTCGATATTTTTGAATGGTATGCTCTATGGTACTTATCTATTGATGAATGGATTATATATACTGAATTCTGAGGATACACGTGTTTATAACATTAATACAAAGAAGCATCGGCTTAATAATTTGAATCCCACTTTTGTTTGGCATTATCATTTAGGTCATATAAATGAGAAGCGTATGTAGAAGCTCCATAAAGATGAACTTCTGGAGTCATTTGATTTCGAATCATTTGACACATGCGAGTCTTGTTTACTTGGTAAAATGACTAAGACGCCTTTCACTGGTCAAAGTGAGAGGGTAAATGACTAAGACGACTTTAGTATATTTGGTTATATCTACTTAATGAGGCATAAGTCGGAATCCTTTGAAAAGTTCAAGGAGTTCCAGAATGAGGTACAAAATCATATAGGCAAGATAATTAAATTTCTGTGATCGGATCGTGGAGATGAATATTTAAGCCATGAGTTTAATGATCATCTAAAGTAATATGGAATTGTTCTACAGCTGACTCAACCGGGCACGCCTCAATGGAATGGGGTGTCTGAGCGGAGGAACCTAATTTTGTTAGACATGGTCCGATCAATGATGAGTCAAGTTGATCTTCCATTGTCCTTCTGGGCATACGCTCTAGAAACTGCTGATTTCACATTAAACAGGGTTCCATCTAAATCTGTAGAGAGGATACCATATGAGATATGGACTGGGAAACATCCCAGACTATCTTTTCTAAAGATATGGGGTTGTGAGGCCTATGTAAAACGTTTGATGTCTGATAAGCTCGCTCCCAAATCTGATAAATGCTTCTTTATGGGGTATCCTAGGGAAACCAAAAGATATTACTTCTATAACTGGAAAGAAAGCAAAGTGTTTGTCATCCAGAATAGTGTCTTTCTTGAGAAAGAGTTTCTCTCGAAAGGAGTTAGTGGGAGCATGGTGTTACTCGAAGAAGTTCAGGAACCACTTGAAAGTGTTTCAGCTCCTATTGAACCACAACATGATATTCAAGATGTTGTAGAACATGTTGTTGAGACACCAGCCCCACGTCGGTCGGAAAGGGTTAGTCGTGCACCCGAGCGGTTTGTGTTTCTAACCACGGAGCAGCACGATATATTATTATTGGACAATGATGAACCTAAGACCTACTCAGAAGCGGTGATGAGACCAGACTTTGAGAAATGGCTTGAAGCTATAAGATCCGAGTTAGAATCCAAGCGAAAAAATCAATTTTAGAACTTGGTTGATCCACCTGATGGTGTCAAAACTATCGAGTGTAAGTGGATTTTTAAGAAAAAGATAAACATTGATGAAAATATTCACATCTATAAGGCACGATTGGTGGCGAAAGGTTTCAGACAAATTTAAGGTATTAATTATGATAAAACATTTTCGTCCGTCGCAATGCTAAAGTCTATCCGGATCATCCTAGCAATTACCGTATATTATGACTATGAGATATAGCAAATAGATGTCAAAACGGCTTTCCTTAATGAAAACTTAAGCGAGGATGTATACATGACACAGCCTGAAGGTTTTGTCGATTCAAAAAATGCTGGAAAAATTTGCAAGCTTCAAAAGTCTATTTATAGGCTGAAGCAAGCTTCTCAGAGTTGGAGTCTTCATTTTGATGAAGTGATCAAAGGGTTTAGTTTCATCAAGAATGAAGAAGAGCCTTGTATTTACAAAAAGGTTAGTGGGAGCGCACTTATATTTCTGGTCTTATATGTATATGTCATATTGTTGATCAGAAATGATATTCCAATGCTCGACGCTGTTAAATCTTCGTAGCGAAAAATTTTCTCAATGAAAGATCTTAGAGAGGCAACATACATATTGGGCATAAATCTCTATAGAGATAGATCGAGAAGGCTAATTGGATTAAGCCAAAGCACGTATATTGACAAGGTATTGAAACGGTTCAATATGCAGGATCCTAAGAAAGGTTTCTTGCTAATGTCACATGGTATTACTCTTAGCAAGAGTCAGTGTCCTTCGACACCTGATGAGCTAGAAAATATGAGTGTGATCCTGTATGCGTTCGCAATCGGGTCCATCATGTATGCCATGCTTTGTACACGTCCAGATGTTTCCTATGCTCTAAGTGTTACGAGCAGATACCAATCAAAGCCGGGTGAATGTCACTGGCGATAGTAAAGAGTATCCTCAAATACTTGAGAAGAACTAAGGATATGTTCCTACTCTACGGAGGTGTGGAGGTGCTCGTTGTAAATGATTACACCGACGCTAGTTTCCAAACCGACAAGGATGATTCGAGATCGCAATCTGGATTTGTGTTTTGCCTTAATGGAGGAGCAGTCAGTTAGAAAAGTTCCAAGTAAGAAACGGTTGCAGATTTAACAACGGAGGCCGAGTACATTGCAGCTTCTGAAGCTGCAAAGAAAACTGTTTGGATCAAAAAATTTGTTTCTGAGCTAGGTATTGTCCCTAGTACGTCTAGTCCAGTGGACCTCTATTATGATAATAGTGGTGCCATTACGCAAGACAAGGAGCCTAAGTCGCATCAGAAGTCCAAACACATACTATGTCACTATTACCTCATTCGAGAGATCATATATAGAGGTGATGTAAAAATATGCAAGGTACACACGGATTCGAACATTACCAATCTGTTAACGAAACCTCTCTCGCAGCCCCAAGCATGAGACGCACTTGAGCTCTATGGGTATTAGATACTTGTGTGATAGAGTCTAGTGTATGTGAGAGAAGGACTCTTGCCTATGCTGATGTATTTTGGATAATTGGTTATCATGTTCCTTGAATAATTATCTTTTATATTGATTAGCAAGTGTGTGACTTGTTTGTGAAATTCTTTGTTTTATAATGATGTTATTCTAAATGATCCCTAATCTCATATTATCATGTGGGACAGTGATGATTTATAGATTAGCACATTTGTCTGATTGATGATCATGTTTCACGGATCATAGATATGGAGATATCAAATCAGTAATGTGGACACATGTTAGAGAACATGGTGTTGGATAGATCCACCTTGAGATACTGCTGGGATTGTTATTCTTGATGTGCCATCAGTTGTCATCTTAAATGGTGTACCTGCAGAATCCTTTGACCTGAGATCGTCATTGATTCCAGAATGTGTAGTAACATACTTAAGGGCTTCCAAACGCTATTCCGTAACTGGGTAGTCATAAAGGTTGTTTTCGGGTATATTATGAAACATGTCGTAGAATGTGAGCGATCAAGATAGAATTTACCCCTCATAAATAACGGGAGAAATGTCTCTCGGCCCCTCGAGAAAGTTGGATTGAGAAAGTGCATGGCCATGCCACTATGATTAAAGAGTTAATCATGATTAATTCACTACTTGATCGAGTGAAGGGTCGAGCTATCACAAGGGTGACACGAATCTCGCCTTGAGCTTGACTGATGTCGTGTGGTAAAGGGATTGGTGCGTGAGTATATCAAGGTTCAGTTGATATGATATTTGTATACATTCGGGGGTCAGTATGTTCTGCTAGGTACCGCTATTGACCGGCGATCAGGAAAAGGTTTTCGGGTAGCGGCCGTTTGCATATGAACCTATCGGGTCACACGCTTAAGGGGATATGATTTAAGGCTTGCAAGAATTAGCTCTTGTACAAGTGAAAGATTGATGGAAATATGCCCAAGAGGATTCTAGGGGAACCGGAAGTTCTAGCTTGAGGCCGAAAGTTCCGGGTTCTAGAGCAACTGGAAGTTCCGGGTTCTAGAGCACCGGAAGTTCCGGTGCGACTGAAAGTTCTGGGCCAGCCCCAGTTTTGGTTTCTGGAGGAACCGAAAGTTTCGGTTGGACCAGAAGTTCTGGCCCTACCTAAAAGGTGAATTCTAGACGAACCGGAAGTTCCGGGTGGAACCGGAACTTCCGGGTCAAAATAAATTCGATACAGAATATTATTTTCGGAAGTTCCAGGCCTAGACCAGAACTTCTAGGCCAGATGAACAGATTAGATATGTTGGGCTTTAATACTAATTAAAGGCCCATGAGAGGACACTATATAAGGAGAGGAGGGGCTAGGACGAAAAAGCTGCTGCTAGTTGTTGCTGTTGCCCCTACCCTAACCCTAGCCGCCACCTCTCCCCTAGCCACACCTGCTGTGGTCTCATCTCCCCTAACCTCGCTCGTGGTACTAGCATACCGGCGTAAGGTGATCCTGTCCTTGTATATGTGGATACCGTAGAGGCGCCGTTGCAATTGTGGCGCTGATCATCTCGACGTGAGGATCGCAAGGCTGCATCGTCTTCATCGCCGAGGATCAGACGGAGCTAGGCGAAGTTGATCGAGGACGTGCTTCCCCAACTCTTCTTCCGCTGCACTAGCACGTCTCACGTTAAAGGTAACGATCCATGATCTTATTACTCGCATGGTTCCTGGGATAAACAGGATAGAAAAAATTTATTTTTGGCTAGCGTAGCCTGTCACGTTACCCAACAGGAGGCCCCCCTTTCACTAGGTTCGGAGGCCCCCCTTCACCAGATTCAGAGGCCCCCTTCACCAGCTTCAGAGGCCCCCCTTCACCAGGTTCAGAGCCCCTTCCGAACCATGTTCACTAGGCAGACTTGAAGGCTCTGAAACCACTCCAGACTAAGGGCCAAAACTAAGGACCAAAACCAAGGGCTTCAATCCTCTCCGAAAAGATATATACTTTATAGTATTCACACGAGGGTTTACTATTTTGCCCCTATGAAGTCTTGTGTACAGATTCAACAATGACGGTTGAAACTAGAGGTTAAATTAGTATTTTCCTATTGTATTTTGCCTATAAATACCTCCCTTCTCTACAGGGGTCAGGGGGTTAGGATCAAATGTTGTAACATAAGATAATATTACACACTGGACGTAGGGTTATTATCCGACAGTTGGAGGCCTGAACCAATATAAAATCACTTCGCAATCAGCAGCCCTTCGAGACTAAACAAACCTGTTAAGAGTAAATTTTACGCTACAACAGTTGACGCCGTCCGTGGAGAGCCTAGTTCTAAATTAACCTCTCTACTATAAGCTGCACAATCAACTTCGAAGCATACCTCCAAACCTGGGAAGCCTCCCTTCAACCTGGCCTAGGGCTTCCTAGGGGCTGTAGAGCCCTCCGTAGACCTCCCTTCAACCTGGGAAGCCCTCCTTCGGCCTAGGGCTTCCTATGTGCTGCAGAGCCCTCCGTAGGCCTCCCTTCAACTTGGGAAGCCCCCTTCGGCCTAGGGTTTCCTAGGGGCTACAGAACCCTCCGTATGCCTCCCTTCAACCTGGAAAGCCTCCCCTCGACCTAGGGCTTTCCAGGGGCTACAGGGCTCTCCGTAGGCCTCCGAACCTCTAGAGCCTCCGCCAAAATGCCTCACGAGGCAAGAATCACAGCAATCAAAGGTAATATATTCATTTCTGCTACCTGAAGCTCGAAGGTGGGCTCGGTGCAACACAAATAAAGTCTAACATGCGTAAGAGTGCACTCCACTCTGGTCTGAAGCCCGAAGCCCGCTGGTCGAGAGTCGCTCCCTGAGTATGGTTGAGGGCACTGACTTTGGGTTCCGTCAAAAGACTCTAAAAATTTGGTGTGATCCACTCCACCCTTATCATTACACAGCGCCTTCGGGCCCATAGCGGTAAAAACCAAGACCTTGAGCTTTAGCTCGAAGCGTCCAAAAGAGTCGAAGGTGACCACACAAAAACTCAAGGCCTAGACTTCGAACTTTAAAAGCAAATTTTTGGTGTGATCTGCTCCACCTTTATTGCTTCCCAGCACCTCCGGGCCGAAGTAATATAAATTGAAACTACTGTATCTCGAGCCTGCCTCGATACATCTCTTTGGGTTCCAAGCGCCCCTTGGCTCGAAGCATTGCTTCGCTTTCTACAAAACCGAAGCATCGCTTCGTCATTTACAAAAGAAAACCGAACCATCGCTTCGCCCTTCGTCTATTATAAAAAACCAAAGAACTACTTCATCAAAACCAAAGCATGGTTTTGACCGCTACAAAACCAAAGCATGATTTTGTCCGCTAAAAAACCGAAGCATGGTTATGACTGCTATAAAACTGAAGCATTACTTCATCTCATGCAGAATTTCGAAGCATTGCTTCCCATCTAAATAAATAACGCTAATGCATGAAGTATAGGTTTGCCCACGCATGAAGTACAGCTGGATTTAGAGCGCATCTCACCCCTACGTTCGAAGGGCCATATGCGAGGGGCTACTATTGGGGGAAATAACTCCCGCTGTACTTAAGAATTGACAAAGAGCTGATCAAAAGACATCGAATTTCGAAGTACCCTGCAAGAACTTCTAAACTCTGACTACAAGTTAGGTTTAGATCCTCCCTTCACTAGGTTTGGAGGCCCCCTTCACCAGGTTTGGAGGCCTACCTTCACCAGCTTTGGAGGCCCCCTCACCAGGTTCGGAGGCCTCCCTCACCAGCTTTGGGGGCCCACCTTCACCAGGTTAGGAGGCCCCCTCACCAGGTTCGACAGCCCCCCTTCACTAGGTTCGGAGGCCCCCCTTCACCATCTTCTGAGGCCCCTTTCAGCTTCGAAGGCTCACCTTCACCAAGTTTGGAGGCCACCTTCACCAGCTTCAGAGGCCCCCCTTCACCAGGTTCGGAGGCCCCCCTTCATCAGGTTCGTCACCAGGTTCGGAGGCCCCCTTCACCAGGTTCGGAGCTCCCTCCGAACCATGTTCACTAGGCAGACTTGAATGCTTTGAAACCACTTCAGACTAAGGGCCAAAACTAAGGACCGAAACCAGGGGCTTTAGTCCTTTCCGAGAAGATATATACTTTACAGTATTCACACGAGGGTTTACTATTTTACCCCTACGAAGTCTTGTATACAGAGTCAACAATGACGGTTAAAACTAGAGGATAAATTAGTATTTTCCTGTTGTATTTTGCCTATAAATACCTCCCTTTTCTACAGAGGTCAGGGGGTCAGGATCAAATGTTGTAAGATAAGATAATATTACACACTGGACGTAGGGTTATTATCCGACAGTCGAAGACCTTAAGCAATATAAAATCACTTCGCAATCAGTAACCCTTCGAGGCTAAACAAACCTGTTAAGCGTAAATTTTACGCTACAACATTCCCTCTTATACGTTTCTCTCTGTACAGCGGGCCACACTTAGCCACAGCAGCACCTATCAACTATTACATACTTATACTTCTGTAACACGTATTCAGCGCAAGATTACAGCCCAATGCTAATTCGCTTCTTTCACTGGTTCGCCGTAGCGTGGCACGTCCGCCGGCGTGACCGGCCCTGATGTCGAGGAGCAGCTCGCGACCGTCCAGTTGAGTGCAGCCCACGCGTCGTCATAGGCGACGGGGATTAGATGCTCCGGCGTGAGGCGGTAGTCAACAGACACCGCGACGACGCCCGCCGCGGCCATGAGGGAGTTGAAGAATCGGAAGTGCGTGGCGGTGAAGGCTGAGTCGACGACGAAGACACCGCCGCCGTAAGAGTAGACGATCGAGGTTGGGGAGCTTCTTGCACCTGGGGACGTCGACTGCAGATAGAGCGGCGCCGCGAGGCTGGACTGGGCATCGATGACGACGTCCTTGCCTGTGTTGACTCTCGTCGTGTCCATCTGACGGTGGGGCAGCCGCCCTTGTAGCGGACGAGGTACGGCGAGAAGTCGAATTCGATCTCGGCGTCATAGTGTCATACATGGCCGGAATATTGAACAAAAGGCGATCGAGCGGCACCTGTGTGCGATTAATGCCGTAGGAGCCCAACACTTGCGTAAATCACACTGATCCAGTGAGCATTAAGGACTCTGTCCTGAAAACCTGAACCGAATTGATTATTTTTTCTGGTTTAATTGAAATCATGGGGGACACATGAACCAATCACCATTCACCAATGGCAATCTGTCATCACGTGATAAAAACACTGTGTATTACTGTCTCCGTTCTAGAAAAAAAAACTCGTTTTAGAGAATATTAAATGCACATGCACATATTTTTATGATACTTTTCACTTATATTTATAAAAATTATTGAAAATATAACTAAAAATATTGTTATGATAAATTTACTAATATTATTTTACATATCAAATCATAATATTTTTAAAAATTTATCAATATTTTAAGATTGAACTTTCGGTACTCTATAATGTTATAATGTCATCTGTTTATAAACTGAGGTAGTAGTATTTATTAGTCACATCTCACAAGCTTCTCTAGGAGAGCACGCCAACAACCGTATCCAGAAAAGTTACCTGTGAAGTGTAAGTGTGAAGTGCTTTCAGTTTTACTTGTACAGTGACGTTTTACAGTTTAAGCGACGTGGATCTAAAATTCTGCTCCATCAGTCGTACGCAACGGTTGTCAGTTGAGATGAAAAGGGTGGATCACTATCACACTATGGCAGTAGGAGTGCAGCATCCACAACGGCCGGCACGTTGATCGAGTGCAGCAAAATGGATTACAAAACTGTAGAGTAGCCCGTAAGTGCGTGCCACCACATTAAAGGCTACCGGAAGGTGATAGCCAACAGCCTACAGCATTTCCACAATTTTGCTCATCAGACTGTTGTTAGGACTTAAACAAACCAACAAAAATGTTATCAACTTAACTTCGATTAACCAACAAACGCCCACATATCTATTGTCTATCACAGCACAAAAATGTTGGTGAAAACGTCGCCAGGTCAACACACGAAAGCCCAGTACGTACTCATGTCTGTGACCAGAGGAAGTAAAACGAACTGAAACTTGATTAATCAGAGGAGAGTCCATTGATAATACCACTTGGACAGCCGACAGCTAGTGCGCGCAACTTTAGACGGACCAGGTGCAAGCCCACGCCGCACTACCGCCGCCGTTGCTACCGGCGCCCTAGCGCCAACAGCGGCTAAAGCACACACCACGCGTAGCAACCATCGCATTGCATTCGTTCGCCGCCGCCGACGCCAATCTACCTCGAGAGCAAGGCTAGCTGTACGTGTACGTAGATCGGGCTCTCGTTGAAACGGCCCCCTTCTCGGTTTTACATTTTTTATACCATTCCGTTCCAAGTTTCACGGAGGAAACCAAGTGTACATATGCATTTTCCTGGTGAAAGTCACCTGTCACTGCAGTCACAAACAAGTCTGCCTCGAAGACAAAAGACAAAGATAAATGATAGTAACAGTGTGACACGTACGTCCATGCTCACAAACTATACGCTATACTCCATATGGTTTCTATTACTTACTCGGGTAGTAACCGCGCGGCAGACTGATCAGAATCCAGCGCTACTAATCTCGTTTTGATAGGATGCCGGATGGCTAGGTGGTGCAGTTAATGAACGCGGCAAGCGTGGCCATATGCATGGCTGCCTTGGGCGACGCCAGGTTGTTGAGGAAGTAGCAGTGGCCCTCGCCGGGCGTTACGTAGAGCTGCGCCTGGCCGGGCCACCCGCTGCCACGGAGCGCGTCCACGTACGCGCGCTGAAACGGGCCGAGCTGGTCGAGGTCGGACACCGTCATCAGCACGCGAGCGCTGCCGAGCCGCCGCCATGCCGCCGCCGGCAGAGCCATCGGGTTCACGTACGGGTGCTCCATTCCGTACCGTCCCGCGCAGATGAATCCCCACGCCCGCTGCGCCGCCGGGGAGACGTACCGGCCGAGGAAGTACGGGTCCAGCAGGGCCATGCCGTGGATCCTCGTGCCGCCGGCGTCAAGGCCTTGGTGCCCGACGCGCATGGCGAGGTTGTGCGCGATATTGCCGCCGGCGCTGTCCCCGGCGACGAACAGGCGGGACATGTCGCCGCGCTTCGAGAGCCAAGGGTCCCCGCCGGGCCGCGCGTTCGCGATCAGCCACGTGAGCACCGCCCACGAGTCGTCGTATGCGGCCGGGAGCGGGTGCTCCGGCGCGAGGCGGTAGTTCACCGACACCGCAATGACGCCAGCCTTGGCCGCGAGCACGTTGAGGTAGTTGTGGTACACGGGATCAAACGCCGACTCGACGACGAACGCGCCACCGTGGAAGTATACGAGCACCGGCAGCCTGCCTCCACGGTGGCTCGGCCGGTAAAGCCTGACCGCGAGGCCCGTGCCGTGGTCGACGACGACGTCCCTGGACGCCACCCTGGTGGGCGCGTCCACCGACGCCGCTACCACCCTCGTCCCCATCAGCCTCTGCACCCTTCCGCTCTTGTACTGGATCAGGAACGGCGAGAAGTCGAACTTGACCGGATCCCTCGCCCGGCTGCGCAATGCCGAGACCTCCTCCTCCGCTCTCCCCGTCGCCTCTCCTCCCCGGACAGACCAGCACAGCGACACGAGTAGCAACGCGAACAGCGCCCGCGACGCCATCGGCAAAGCGCACTGTTCCGAGCCGAGCCGAGCCGAGACGCGCGCGTCGCGAGTGTTTTGCCGCGGGAGCGCTCGCGGGTGTGGAGCCGTTTATATCCGACGCGCTGCTGATGTGCGCACTAGCTACGTTTTTTTTAACCGCTTCCACGTGAAGCGACCGATGTCACAATGTGTCCCGCGCGCACTCGCGCGACGGGCGCCGGCCGTCGGCTGGGTCAATGCGGAAGCGGACGCATGCACGCCCCGGCTGCTGCCGTTTCAGTGGTGGTGGGGACGACACCGGCACGGGCGCTCTTCCACTCGATCGCGCGCGCCATTAACCATTACTCCATTAGTGGCCCGTAACCATCCGGCGCCACGTAGTGCTTAAGTGCGCGGAGCTAGCTATCCGCTTGTCGCCAAACCTAGAAGTAATCACAACGTCTATGGAGGGTTATAGCTTTGTCTATACAGTGCAGCGCCCAGTCACGGGAGAGATGGCCATGGCGCATTTGCGCCAATGTTGGTAGGAGGATTTGGAGCCTTTCGTATGCTTGTGCAGCAGATGCCGTGCAGTTCTAGATCCAGCATACTAGCACCGTCATTTAAGAGCCTGTGACTCTGGGCGGGCCACTTCCTACCTGTAGTTTTGTATCCTCTCGTCGTGCGAGCGTTTGTTGCGTTGCAGGAGATCGATCGATGCCTAGTAATGGCGGGCGTTCTGCTTACTTACTGCTGCTGCCACCCCGCACAGTGTCCCCTTCGTCACACTTGCCATTTACTGCTGCTAACCGAAAGCAGCAGAGGAATGGCACTTGTCCGTTACTGGTTTAAGCAGAGCCAGTGGCAGTACGGTAAACCTGTTGCGTGCGTACGGCGTACAGATGTACTAGTAAGTAGTAAATGGGCTAGCGATCTCCTTTTAGGTTAGCTGCCATACTTTGCCGTTGCGAACGGTAAATGTTTGTGAGTTTGTCCCACGAGAAGAAGAGTCAGAGCGGGCAAAAATGTGCAGAGCCGTTGCACCTGACAGGCTGACACACACATGTCCTCGTCTCGACTCGATCATGGTAGTGGCAGGCGGTTCCGAGGAGTGATGACCTTAACAGAAACAAAACTGTTCGAACCGTGTGGTGTCCGATTCGGATGTGATGAGCCGAACTTTCTGTTCTCGTGTTACAGAGGATAACTGAAACCCTCGACTAGTATAACTTGTTTGTTAGTTACTCTGTACGATCTCACCTTTCGTGGGTGCCGATCCAGTGCACTACGTTTTCCCTTTTTCTGCATCGTATCCTCCTCTGCCGTCGAGGATTCCATGCAGAGAATGTACGGATCTCTGCATTGGGATCATCTACGAACCGTGTGATCACAATCCAATGGCTGAGGTGCAGAGGCACTGTAGCTGCAAGCCTGGACATTAGACCAGGCACGTGGTGAAGTACCCGGCTACAGTACCGCCATAGAATAATGTAGCACCATACTCGGACTGCTGTACAGTATTGGTACGATGATACAGTAGACTTCTGACTCGAACGACTGTACAAGTTCGGATGGAAAGATTGGGTTAAGATGAATGGCTACGATTAGCCCAAATGCCTAGCCTAAACACCGTTTGGTATGGATTGTTAGAATCGATTCTAAAGAGAATTTTTAAAATACCTATCAAATAGATAAAAATAAAAATGATTCATATTAGAATTTAAAAAAATCGATTCTCTCTATTTTTTACTATAGGAAAGAATAAGGTACTTCCTCCTTTTTTTAATAGATGATGTTGTTGACTTTTTACACATAAGTTTGATTATTCGTCTTATTCAAAAAAATTTTGAAATATCATTTATTTTATTGTTGAAGGTACTTCAACCATAACTTATATTTTTGCATATTTGCACAAGATTTTTCAATAAAACAAATAATCAAATGTTGTGATAAAAGTCAATGACATCATCTATTTAAAAAAAGAGGGAGTAAAACCTTATTTCTTATAAGAATCATGCAAACAAAAACTAAAAATGCCCGTAGGAGTTCAAGAAAATATTTGTACATAATTGAAGTATACTAAAACATCATACAATATAATTGTGGGGGATAGCCCCCCGGGTAGGCCAGGTGGCGGTTTCCTG
>KE372675.1:388002-403572 GCA_000418225.1 Zizania latifolia
GTAGGGAAGCACTGCGATCTAAACTTTATAGTTAACTCAACAATCAGAGAGCAATATTTAGACAAGTTCAGGTCTCTGTAAGAATATTTGGCTCTAGTGTCAACCATCATTGATGACTTCTTGGATATCACCTGATAATGTTTAAAACATATCACAAAATGTGACCGTTAGTCATCACCCATTAATCAAAGATAGTCAAAGATCAATGACGTTTATTGGCGTTAATCAACGAGCCATAGCGTTAAAGCTAGAGACAAATAAGTTGATGAAGACCGAATGGCGTTAACCCAAGTTGGCTAGGCGAACCTGAGAAAGCTTGGAGTAACCATGCAACAATCATCACACTCGAGAGATCCTGGCGACCAGGCAAACTGGTGGTTAGGTGACCAGAGCAGTCGAGTGATCAAGCTAGTTGGGCGATACTAGTGATCAAGCGAACCAATGGTTGGGTGACTCAAGCAATTGGGCGATCGAGGTAGTCGGGCGATATCGGTGATCGGGTGATGACGTTGCAAGGTATGCTATGCCTGAGCCCCTGAGCATAGCTTAATCTCATTGGGTCCAAATCTTTGTACAAAGCAGTAGAACTCGTGCGCCAGCTCCTGGGGAAGAGATGCCTTTTTGGATGCAAATCTTTAGCATTAAATGCTAGCCATGCATAATCTTTAGCAGGCACGCCGATTGAATGCACTTGAGTTTTGATTATACTTGCGGCAATCATCCAGGCTAGATAAAGAGACAGAACAATCCTATCAACCTAGCCCCATGCACATAACGTGATAGAAACCCTAGTCGTTACTGTAGCAACGGGTGACTGACAATATCAAAATATTTTTCTAGAGATCGAGTCGGCACGAAGCGAAGTTTTTTGTGGGTATAAATACTTTTCCCTTCATATTTCGCTGCACGCTTTCCCTATCTACAACCACTCATCTTCAACCTCTAGCCCCCCTGAGATCATTCAATCTTCCTCCTCCGTCTCACGATCGTCCCCGAGCGTCACTCGTTCTGGTGCATCATTTGTTACAGGAAGGCTCACCGTTTGTTTTCTCTAAAGCCGATTGCCCCTAAGAATAAGAAATCGGTGAGGGATGCAGAGTGGAGCATATCACACTCATCAACGAGGCAATTAGACCTACTGGTGAAAGAAGTAGTCCTGTTAGAATAGGTTATGGCGTCATGGCACAAGCACTGGACGAGTCATTCCTGACTCCTCATACCAGTGAGCTCGTTGTCTTCGAACCTTTTTTTCCTCCAAGGGCTCGGCTCCCTGCTCACCCTTTCATTCGAGGCCTTCTTCACTACTACAATATCTCCTTCATTCATCTCAACCCAAATTTGTTTTTTCATATCTCTATCTATGTGAACCTTGAGGATTATCTAAGAATTGAACCCCACTTAGTGTAGGGCTAGCAACGAGCCGAGCTGAGCTAGCTCAGGCTTGGCTCGGCCGAGCCATGTGTTGAACAAGCCGAGCCTGGCTCGACTCGATTGGCCTAGTGAGCTAAGAATGGGGCTCAGCTCAGCAGTAGGGGTTGGGAGCTGCCGAGGGCAGCAGCGTGGTGGGCTTGGCGGTGGGGGCCGCCTAGGGCATCGGTAGGCCGATGAGAGTGCCGGGGCATCTATGGAGCGTCGAGAGCGTCGGTGGAGCGCCAGGAGCGGCGACAGGGGCTAAGAGAGGCACGGGGGGATGATGGCGTGACAGAGGGAATCACTAGGGTGACAGCGGGCCAGCGGGGGCACCGGGGGTGCCTGGGGTGCCGAGGAATGCCTAGGTGGCGGTGGGGCACCGAGGATCTGTCTACCACCGGGAGCACTGAGGAGTGTTAGGAGCTGAGCTGCTGAGGAGGCACTAAGGCACTGAGCGTTGGGAGCCACTGAGGCACGATGCCATGATCTCAATCTGAGATTCTGCGCCTTACGTTGGAGAGTTGGGGCTTGCCAATGGTTCTTTGGCCGAGCCAACGAGCTGGCTTGCGAGCCAGCTCGGCTCGGCTCGGTTGCTAGCCAAGCTAGTGGAGGTAGCTCGAGTTTGGCTTAGGGACTCTTCGAGCCAAGCCAGGCTCAGCTTGGCTTGCTTGAGCTCGAGCTAGCTCGTAAACCTTGAGCTCAACTGCCAGCCCTAGGCCCACTTCAATCTTTTCTTTTACTTTTTCATCCTCAAGAACTACTCCAAAAAGGTAGTCAGGGGCACTAGGTACAAATGCGTGATGGCAAAGCATAGGAGTATATCCCGGTCCCCCTCTATTCTTCCAAGAAGGGGTGTCTTCCATGTGGTTCTATATCCAGAACCATGTAGGAACCTGGCCTATCTCTAGAGGTTGATCGACTACTGGTATCATCATCCACCTAGTCGGGCTAATTCGAGAGACCAATGGGGAGAAAGTGGTGGAGCTGATTGTAGAGATCGCCAACCTTCACGATCGGGGACTGATCAGGGTCGGCATGGCATTGAACTTCCTCATGCGGCACCTGCAATTGCTGAAGCGACGCGTTGGGCCAGCTTACAAGTACATCAGCCTGGATGACCCGAACCGGGAGAGGGAGTCAGCACTTGAGCAGGAGGACATCGAACGCCGCCTTCATGACTTTTTTGGTGGTAAGGTAATTCCTCCCTCGATCGGCTGCCTGAAGCCTTATAGCCTCAAGCATCACTGCCCGAAGGTATGTGTGCTAAACCAACCTTTCTTCTGCCTTGTTTTTGACCCACCCACATGGTGTGACGCGTTCTATTTTAGGGACGTGAGGCGTATTGCTCCCGAGTGCCCTTGCCTGAGCAGCCGCTCAGCTTGGACGAGAGACCACCATAGGCCGTTGAGGAAGAGGAGGAGTGGCAAATGAAGAAGCGAATGCGCAAGGAGGTTGTGGCTCTGACGCTTAGTCTGTAGAAAGAACCCTCGTCCAGGAATCAGCCAAGGTACACAATTGACAATTATTTGATAATCAAAAGTATAAATTGTTTACGATAAAATAAAAGAGTACTTTATTACAGAGGCAGATTGGAACCTCAACACACTAATAAATAACTAATAAATGAAATCCTAAATTACGCTGTAACTTCACTTCACAGGCAAGTTGAATAGGACAGCTCAAAAGGCTCCACCTTCATCTTCACTGACATACTCTACTTTTGGTTGGGGGAATGCAAGGGTGAGTATTTTGAATACTCAACAAATCACCCAAGGACAATATAATAAATGCATAGGAGAATTTCAAAGGAAGACATAATATAGTTATTTTTCGTAAAGCAGCATATAATTTTTTTTCAGAGTTTAAAAGTTATTTTAACAATTGAATATCTTAAACAGTATTAATCATTCACTGAATAACCCTACCCGAGTTATTAGGCCTAGAACCAACATATACCAACTCTTACACCAGAGTTAACCAAGTTAAGACAACATTAATTCACCAGATTAATTAAATAAATATGGAACTAATCACAAAGAACATTTCGCAGCTTGCCTATAACCGTGGGCACGGCTATTCGAATAGTTTTACTCTGATCAGAGGTGCACAACTTTACCCACAAGACACAGTCCTACACATACTAACCACATGCTCCTAAATACCACCATGGTACCTCGGAGGAGGCCTATGATACGACCCTTTCACCGAGATCCCCTAAGTTTTGCATCCTAGGCTACCATTCGATCCGTACTCAAGAAGGACGTACTTAGCACTCCATTCCGCATATCAATCATCACGAAGGGTGAAAGCTACCGACGGTCTCGATGCTCCTCTTAAGATCACTAAGCTATAGATCATACCTGTTGACACCAGAATTTGGACCAACAGGCATGGGAGAGAGAGAATGTTCGTTGTCGGGTTGATGGCTAGGCTGGTGGGCCACCATTATTGGAATAACAAGGTGTCATAAAGGCTTACATGCAGTAGGTCTGGATTAATGCGTTGAGCTCATGATGCACACAATACAGTGGGCCTGACCCTTCGATTAGACGTGTAATTATAGTAGATACAAATATCATTTAGATTCTCTATCCCAAATTATCTTGGATTCATGTAACAGTCGGTTTAGTTTTCTCTTGACTATAAATATGTAAGCCCAGGAACATTATTAATAATAGCCACCTGTTCAATAACAACTCTCGACGCATCGCCAACCCTAGGTATGTTGCATTAGGGTGATTCCCTACGCGGGATCAAGCTGAAGTGGTTAAGTCCAATCTCTAATTGTTCTAATTAAGGCTTTTTCGGTTAAGTCTGATACTTTGATTAGATCAATGAGTTTGCTAGTTATCGATGCAATAGATTAATCATATTTGTCTCATGCTTCATGTTCAGATTAATTTATTGTACAAATCATGGTGGTCCGTTATGTTAAGTTAGATAAAATTGAACGACGATTTTGAATCTAGTACTGTCTCAGTTTAGTTCGATCTATTAGATTCCTTTGAGTTCTGATAGATTGTGTTGGGGTAAAATACTTCTGCTGTATAAACACCTCAACCTCAAGCGTCTCGAAGGACATTCGAAGGTACTTCGATCAGCATGTCCCCTGAAGGATCTTTAGGCTTCATGCTATGGGCCGGGCTTTTGAAACCATTCCTAGACTTTGAGGTCCAAGAGCTTCCTCGAATAAAGGACCAAAACTAGGGCCCCGTCCTCTCTGATAAGATGTCCATTCAATGCAAAAGCCTCAGAGGCTGGAAACAAAGATTTTGTTGTACATGTAATGAGTACTTTTTGTGTTCATACGGTGTATTACCATACAACCCCTATGTAACTTTATGTACAATACTATTATATATCGGTTATAAGTAGAGGGTAATATAGTATTAACCTGTTTAACTTTTGCCTATAAATACTAGCCCCTTTGCATGGGGTGGAGGCATCGAATACTTGATGTTCATACTTAGATAACCAATCAATGAGTGTATAGTTATTATCCAATTCAGAAGCCTAAACCAGAACATATCCACTTCGCACGCATAGATCTTTGAAGCTATTTTGATCCTGTGGCTACTTCTTATTACGCCAACAGTTGGCGCCGTTTGTGGGGACCTAAGTTCTAAATATCCTCTCCACCAAATACACCCAGTACACACATTCTTCGGACATGCCTCCGAGGAAAGCAAGGGTGCTCTAGCCGCAACCTAGAGGTCCACCAAGGTCCCCAGGCCAACATCACACTATGGAGACCTTTCGAAGCTCCTCTCGAAGCTCCAGTGCTTCCAGCAGCTCCCGTGCTCCTTGAGGTCCAACCTCACATAACCGAAAATTCACCAACACCACCCCAAGTTGCTCTGCCACCGCGCATAGTACTTCAGATGGTGGCCCTAGCTCAGATGACCTAGAACCCTCCCATGGAAGGGGAGGTCTCGAAGATCCCCAATACTTAGAGCTAGTGAGCCTTCATGCCGAGGTGATACGGTGGTGCCAAAATGTAGCAGACAAGGTCCACACCCCCGAAGACTCCGGAGGGCCCTAGGGGCCCACCATCACCATGATCAGTGAGCCCAAAGACTAAGAACTCCTAGAGCCAAGATAGAACACATCCTACGATAAGAGGGTGCCGCTCCACCCTGACCTTCAAATGGTGCGCTTTCATACAAATTCCGAGCCGCTAAACTACCGAAGTATAGCGGGGACTTGGACCCTGACGAGTTCACCTGCTCTTATGCCCTCGCCATAGATAGCAAATGAAGGCGAGAGGGACACCATGGTGAAGTACTTCTCGCTAGCACTTGAAGGCATCATACTCCGCTGGTTCTAGTAACTCAGGCCAGGCTCCGTGCTGTCTTGGGAGCACCTCTGCAAGAAATTTACCAGTAACTTCCAAGGGACTTATGTGGCCTCGATGTCCACTGAAAGTCTTTTCAAAGTGAAGCAGCAACCTAGAGAGACCCTTCGCAAATACTTCTATAGATTTGCTTATACCAAATCTTAAATTAAAGGGCTATCGATGTCATCCATCGTGGACGCTGCTCGCGAAGGTGTCACGCACCTCGGGATCCTTGACAAACTCTACCGGAAGCCCATTACCTCGGTGGCCTAGCTCATGAAGTACTTCAAGGAGCATGTCCGATCTGATAAAGGCCAACTCCATAGGAAGGCCACCATCATCCTAGTGCCAACCCTCGAAGTACATGCCTCAAGTCCCCCGAAGCTAGCCTATTCGGAGCCAAGGGCCTCCAAACCCAAGAAGAATAAGAGTCACTTCAGAAATGAAGTACTGGCTATTAGCGGTCCTCCTGCCCGAACCAAGGTTTATTTTGCAATGTTGTCACAGCCTAAAATTTTCAAAATATAAAAGTAATAAAAGCTGTGAATAAAATAAAAGGAAAAATGATTTTTAATAAAATAAAAAGAAAGTGGAATTTTTCTTTAAGGAAATAAAGAGTTTTTGAATGTCAAATTTTGGGGAATGAATTTTTGCAAGTAAAATGTTTCTAGAAATTTTTGCAACAGTCTCTAAAAATGTAAAAAAAATCTAGAATTTTTCTGGAATTTTTTCGAGTCAAAAATTGATTTTTCTGAATTTTGGAAGCCTTTTCTAAAAGAAAAAGAAATAAAAATCGATTTTTAAAATAAAAATCTCCTCCCCTCCAGTTGGGCCGGCCTTCGGCCCACCCAATTCTCGCGTGCATCCTGCCAGCCTGTTTCCATGCCCTGCGCAGCCCAGTCTGCCCTGTCGGCCTACTCCCGCTATGCGTCACTGATAGGTGGGTCCCACCTATCAGGACAACCTTCAATCTCGTGCCCGTGCTCATCCCGTGCCCTAGCTATGCCGCCGCCACATAATCTGCTACTATGGGCCTCCATTACCGAATCTGAGCCTGTCTTGAGCTTCCATGCATCGTCCTGGGCTTTTCCCCATGAATTTGAGCCTGGCCTGCCACCGCAACCACCTCCACGTCACCTGGCCGAACTCTAACCGCCCCTCCACCATTGCCGCTGCCACAGAGCTCGCTTACTCCTCGGCCACCGCTACAAAAAGGACCCCCGAGGCCCTCTCTACTGTTCCAAACCCCTAGTCGCCACCCTGTCCGCCGCTGTCTTCACGTGCGCCCGAGCTCCGTCGCCTCTATCCACCTCCGACTGCTGATCGCCACTGCTCTGCTATCTGCCAGTCACCATTGACCCCACTATCAACACCACCATTTCCTGCTAGACCCCGGCCACCCCTTCGCCATCACCGTCGATTGCCGGAACCCTGTCCCCGCCGTTGACCCAAAGCCTCCCGCCACTCCTCTCCACCACCGGTCATTCCCCGTTGCTGCCGCTCGCCGTCGACCTCACAGGTAAGATCACCGTCGCTCCCTGGTCCTGTTATTGCCCTCGCCGTCGGTCATCGGGCCACCATTCGCCAGTGACCATAGGGTCCCATGCCATCGCTGCTCGCCGCCCCCGGCATGTCACCGACGTGGCTGCTGCATGGCCACCCCGTCAGCACCACATGCGCTGCCACTGCCCACGTGTGTGCCATGTGGCTGCCACGTGGCCTCGCCCGTGCGCCCACGCCTGTACCCATCGCTAACACAATAATCTTGATTTTCCTTTAGAAAAATAATTCTGTATTGCGTCATAATTCGATTTTAATTTCTGAAAATCCAGAACAGTGCTGAAACCTTCCAAAATTCACAACTAATTCATTTTAACTCCAACTTTAACCATTCAAATTGCATATATTTTTCTAAAATTAAGCTCTACCCAATAAAAATACTTTCACACACAGAATGATTGATCTTATGTACTATTTGTATTCATTTATGTTTTATTTTTATTGATGTATAGTTTCCAAAGCCCCCGAAGAGCCTGTTTTCGTCGAGGAAGTTTCTATTTTCATCCCTATGCAACAAGGCAAAACATCTAAGTCCTTCTATTCATCATGATTGTACCCATGTTTAAAGCTATGGTTTACTTCAAAATTGCATTTATTTTAGAATTTCATCGGGAAGGGTATAAACCTGCTTGTATTGCCCCCTGTTGTATCACCCCATTCCTTGATTACCTTGGGACTAATAATTTGACCAATATTAAATCCTTATAGCGATTTAACTGGAATGCCTAGGAGTGCTTAGCTTGAAGGATCTTAGTGAAAGGGTCTTATCACAGCCCTTTTCTAAGGTACCGTGGTGGTATTGAAGCGCATGGTGACATATTATGGGGCTGTGTCTTGTGGGTAAAGTCATGTGCACCTCTGATCAGAGTAAAACTATTTGAATAGCCATGCCCATGGTTAAGGGCGAGCCGCGCAATGCTTTTCGTGATTAGTCCGACTGTTACTTAATTAATCTGATGTTTAATTATGATTAACTTGTTTAGCTCTGGTTTAGAGTGGTTTGGTTGGTTTTGGGCCTAGTAAATCTAGGTGAGAGTTATTCAGTGAATGGTTAATGCTGTTTTCAGGTTTCAACGTAATTAGTTCAACTTTTGAAATTCTGTCTTTTTTAAATGTTGTTTTATGCAAAATTAGCCCTATTATGCTTTCCTTTGTTATCCCTATGCATTATTATTGTTCTACTTGGATGACTTGTTGAGTATTAAAAATACTCACCATTGTATTCCCCCACCATCAGAAGAGGAGTTCGTTAGCGAGGATGAAGGTGGTGCTTTTTAAGCTAGGCCCAGTCAAGTCTGCCTGTGGAGTGGAGTCGTCGCTACGTCGTTTAGGAGCCATCTTTTATTATCATTAGTGTTTTAAAGTTCCAATGCCACTTCTATAATAAAGTACTCTATTTATTTCATCGTAAATAATTATACTTTTGATTTCCAATAAATTGTATATTGTGTGCATCGGCTGATTCCTAGACGAGGGTACTTTCCACAAATAAATCGTCAAGAAATGGTTGGAATTTTCGGATGTGACAAATTGGTATCAGAGGTACCTTGACAGTAGGGATGGCCAAATGGTTTAACCTTAGGAGCTGAAAACTATTTTTCTAGTTATACTCCTCTCTCCTCTTCAAAAAGTGCTTCTTTTTCAAGAAAAAGTGGTGCTGATTTTATTTTATTTTATTCTTTTTAGATGTCTTCGGAAGGATCTCAGCCCTAGAGGTGCTTTAGAATGAAGGGCTTTGTTAAGGAATTGAGGCACATGTCATTTTTCTATGAATACCAAAAGATTCCTACATATGTCTAAGTCAGATCAATTACCCCCAGAACTATAGAAGTGATTGTCTCCATCATGAGTGAGATAGAGACTATTCTATTAGTGATAGTGGAAGTAGAGGAAAGAAATTTCAGCCACGCCTGTCAAGAAGCTACCTATGCTGTAATTGGAGAACTTCGAGAGCGCTACACAGCCAAGTTGTCAGAGTCGGAGTATAAGTACCACCCGAGGAAGATCCATCAAGATGATTATGCTAAGTATCCACCCAATGAGGAGGAAGACAGTGCTACGATGGTCAGAGTAACGAATATGCTGAAGGCGATGGATGATTGCCACAAGGATACACTCATTTGAGCACATGAGTAGGAGAACAGGAATATGCAGATCATCTGTTAGCTGAAGGATCAAGTGGATATGCTGCGCAAGGAAGCTGTTGCATTAAAGGGAGAGTTACTACCAGGAGGAGAAAGGATTCATCGTACTGCGAGAAAGCGAGTACAGATGTCAAAGATACAAGTGGTCAAGAGAATGCGCGAAGAGGTCATCGTCATCGCGAGTGATGAAGATGAAGAAGAAGGAATAATAGAAGAGGAAGATCTAGAAGAGCTAGAGTTTTCTTTTGATCCAGAGGCAGATCCAGAGGAGCCTAGTTCCTAGAGTCCTTATGTACCCTTAGAACATTTTGTTAGATGTTTGCTTGCTTAGGCTAAATGCTTGTTAACTTTTGCTTATCTGTAGCGTGTGGTTTGTATTAGCTTCTGTGATACACCTACACTTAGGAGTTTTCTTCTAGAGTGTAATAAAAATCATAACAAAATTCATATCATTACAAGATGTTTTTCTCCTTTTCTCTTCTCTCTTTCTAAATTTCGTCTATCTCCTCTTTCGTTTGTTCTCTTCAGCAAGATGGTTCAGACTCGTCGTGTCAACTCTCAAGAGGGTATGGAAGAAGTCGATGGATCGAACAACAACAGACAGCCTCAGCCTCACCTCCCACCTCCGATGCCAGAGAACCTTACCTTAGCTCAAGTGCTTACTAACCAGAATCAGCTAATGACTATGTTGATGAATCAGATGAATACTCAATAGCATGCACCACCTGCTCAACCCCCACTTACACTTGTTCTAGCTCAGAACAAGTTGTCAAAGTTTCTTCGTGTGAGGCCACCTGTGTTCTCTAGCACTACGAACTCGGTGGAGGCTAGCGATTGGCTTTTCACTATTAAGAAGAAGCTAGAAGTACTGTAGTGCACTGATCAAGAGAATGTTGCTTTCACTTCTCACCAACTTCAAGGTCCAGCTAGAAAATGGTGGAGTCATTTTAAAGAGAACAGAGTTGATGGAATAGAGATCACCTATGCAGACTTTTCAGCTGGTTTTAGGAAGGCCCATGTTTCTGATAGACTAGTGGCTCTAAAGAAGCGGGAATTTTGTGCCATCAAGGAAGGGAATCGTTTTGTCACAAAATATCTACATGAGTTCAATGATTTAGCTCGCTACACCCCTGAAGATGTGAGGTTAGATGCAGAACGTCACGAGAAGTTCCTAGGAGGTCTAAATGATGAACTGGCTATTCATCTGATTTCTAAAGATTACGTTGATTTTTAGAAATTGGTTGATCAAAATGTTGGTGTTCTCATGATAATTTCTCTCTTTTGCTTTACTTGATGAAATCATTGTGAAAGGGGGAGAAAAATAGCAATCAAATTTCGAGGAAGTTTTTTCTTTGTGCTTGTGCTTTCGAAAATCAAAAATTAGCGTACCCTGAAAGCAGGAAGAAAAAGAAGGAAAGAAGAAAAAGAGAAAAAGAAGAAGGAAAGAAGAAAAAGAAAAGAAAGAAAAGAAGAAAAGAAAAGAAAAGAAAAAGAAAGAGAAAAAGAAAGAGAAAGAGATAGAAAAAAATTATGTGTCACTGACAAGTGGGTCCCACTATTCAGATGCCAGTGCACAGCCACCTCAACGTCTCCTACCACGTGGGCTGCCACATCAGTAAAACCACCATAGTAAACCGTCCTAGGGGGTTATTTGTCCGGTATAGACTAGTTCGGGGGATTAAGAGTCTGATTTTTTAGTTGGGGATAAAATTCGTCTACAGGGTAATACTTCAGGAGGTAAATTAGACTTTTTCTAAAATATAAATTGATATACATATAATATCCTAAAATAAAGATTTCATAGTACATATCAATAGATTAGGTGAAAAACACTCATTGTAGAAGCCCCCTGTCTAGCAGTACTTGGACATGTGGTGTCGAAAGTAAACAATGTTTTAGCTCGTTTGGCTCGCGAGCTAGCTCGAGCTGGAAACGAGCTAAAACTTTGGCTCAAGCTAGCTCATTAAGGTAATGAGCCGAGCCAAGTCAATCCAAGCTAGCAATGAGCCGAGCGAGTTAACGAGCTACTAGTATTCTGTCCAGCCCTACTCATAAGCTATTTGATCAAAGGTGAATAAGGAAAACAAATGAATGCTAATTCACTCGGAACATAAAATCATGCATGATTTCTTGCATACCCAAAGACGCTTCGCAGCACAACATACTCATCACGAAGGATATCTAGAGCCTCCATGCAGCTTCTTGCCCATGTATTCAGATAGATCTTAATGCACGCATCATATGCAATAAAAGATTGCCACGCATTTAAAAAAAGGACAAGAACAGTGAGCAGATGTAGAGAACCTAGAGCAGGGTAAGTTCACAGGTAAATCAAAACACACTTAGCCGTAAAGCTCGATATCTGAGCTAACAAATTGTTCTCAATGTACGGTACATGGACACCATCTTCCTGAACATTTGTTCTGAAATGGATTTTTTAACAGGGAAAGAACAATGTGAGGAAGAAAGATTTCATAGTGTAAACGCTATATAGCCCAAATTTACAACCACCGATTGTACCTCGTAGGGAGCTTAGACAGTCAGGCTCATAAACATCTTGGGCCAGTATATTTGCCACTGATGATACCCCAACTGGACTCTTTTGACGTTATCTAATCACTGTGGTTTACCTGGTTTGATGAAGCACCAAAATTTTTAGAACGGAATGAATTCCCAATCTTCCGGTTACATCTGCATTATGTATCAAGGGAAAAGTACTGAAAATACACTTTACAGTGTATAATGAACAATATTTGAACATTTGCCATGATAAATTACAGCCATGGCTTCCAGTGACGTCTATTGCAACAATAAGTTGATTTACAGTTCATTGGAAAAGCAATTAGAAATTAGAAAATGCAGGCATTGTTTGTATTTCGAGATCTTACCAGATCAGCATGTGGTATGAGATGGAACATAGGCATTACCATCTGTTATAAGCTGTGGTCATCAAGTGAATAATGACACATTTCTAATAAGAGATGGAACATAGGCATTACCATCTGCAGTTGAAATGGAAAGCAGAGCAGAAAAAAAGAACTTTGTTGCCTCAACATATATGTTGATTTTTGAATATGTGATTGTGGTGATACTTTACATTTATGACATCACACTAAAACATAGATGTAAAATTCATGTAACTTGCTTGGATATTTAAATAGTCATAGTCATATATTAACGGACCTCATTGCATATAAACTTTGCCATTCCTGTTCCCATTCGCCTAGTGATTGCTTCAATTGCCTCTTGATAACTGAAAACAAAAGGACGTTATATCAGCATGATTCAAAAGTTCGTGTGTGTGAGTGTGAGGAGGTTCAAATTGGTGTGCCCATTGCCAAAAGAATGTGCAGATGACCAAGTATAATCGAGTGTGCCCACCATATCTAGTACTTGATAGAACTGAAGAAGTTTCAACAAAAAAAAAAGCAAACTCACAATTCCTAGGCTTCATGAATACAGAACCTTTCGATGGCAAAACTGCACAAGTTTTGTCCTATATTCAAGTTCATACAGTCCCTTGTTTCTGTAGGTAACTTGTTTGCTAGGAGTAAATCACAAGCATTCTCATCAAACAAGTTTTCTTGTTCATTATTAGCATTTTATTTCACGCTGGAAGTCTGATCACAGCATGACGGTTTCCTGTTAGGTACTACTACCAAGTGAAAGGCACATTATGTAGAAAAGTCTTCAGGTGGCTTCTTGAACATGATTTCTGTTCTGACTGAAAAATCAACATGCTTCCTAAGCATTCGAGAAAACGCCAATCTATCATAAGCCACAAAGCTGTTAATTTGTCAGCTAGGAGCCAAGAAAAGTCAGACAAGGGAAACTCATAGATCTGAAATTACCCTTGGCCAAGCTCCAAAAATGCTGTGGAGACGTGGCGAAACTTATCCATCAGCACTTTGTAGTCCTTCATTCCACATGCAAAACCACACCAGACCAATCCAACTCAGATAAACATAACCAATTCTGGTGACATGTTTTATTAGCATAAGGAGTAAACTATGAAAAATTAAACCTGAAGTGCAGTCTTTGTGGGAACACGATATCTGATAACTGCAGGAGAACCCTTAAACCTGCCCTGCACTTTGGTCTCCAAGACAAAGTTGTGGGAAGCAGTAGCACCGCTGGAAGCACAACAGGTAAATTGTCAAGGGCAAATATAACCGCTGCAGTGGCATGCCGCATGACAATGCATTAGGAAGTGTACTCACGGATCAAGTTTTTCCACAATCTTTGACGTGCTTCCAGAGGCAAGTACAAATGCTTCCTATGGCCAAGAGTCGTCGTTCAAGATAACATCATAGGCAGTCCTGTAAAATTAGAGTAAACAATAGATCAGAGCTGATGCCAATGAAGAATATTATGAGGATTTTCCTTTTTTCTGCTCTAAAAAGAAGCAATTATCCCTGTAAGTAATTTCAGCAATTTTGTCTCCGGAATGATGAAGAAAGAAGATATATTTCACATTCAAAGTTTGTTTGTGTTATCAACAAGTCAGCTTGATATTTCATAGAGAATGAGAATCACAGGCTCGCGGCGAATGGCTATCCGGTTAATAGTACGGGATAGACAAGTATTGCCTCAAATTGTGAGCAAAGGCCACTCCATTCATTTTGTCCCGATGAGAATTTAAGGGAAAAAACACTTTTAAGCTTCATTTGTGGCGACGAGGCACTCACGCGGATCCCTGGTTGTAGAGGTCGAGGGTGATGGCGAGGCACTCAATGCCAGGGCCAGAGCGCGACAGCAACACCTTCTTGTGGTGGTGCTGCACGGCCCACCACGGTGCCGTAGGGCTAGAGGGGCTGCATCGCATCCGCGGCGTAGGTCGCTGGAGATCAGAGGGACGCGGGGGCCTCGCCTTTTTCTCTCTTCCTTGTTCGGTTGGGTTTTTACTTGAGCGCTCATATCCTCCTTCTCGCCGGTGGTGGCGGAGGAGGCGCCCTCCCTCTCCTCCTCCTCATGACGCTCCATGACAGGCTCGGTGCGCGGCACGATCTCATGAGCCCCTCGTCAGGGGGCAGGGCAGCACTGCTGAGGGGCATAGGGTGGTGCCGTGCGGAGGGGCGAGGGGCGAGGGGCGGGCAGCGCAGGGGCTGGACTGGGGAGGAGCACACGGCGACGCTTCATCTGTGGAAGCAGGGATGAAAATGGAGCGGGAAATTTCCGTCCATTCTGAAAAAAACGAAAACAAAGAGGTTATATGGAAACGGAGATGAAATACCTCAGAACGGAAATAGAAATGGAATTTTTTATGTGGAAGCAAAAACAGAAACAGAACAGTGATTTCTGACAGAAACGGATACGTAAACAGAATATTTCGCATAACAAAAACGGAAAGTTTCTCTTTTCACTGTTTTTTACTGCACTATAACATTATGTAAAACTTTGAACTTTCTTTTATTCAATAAATATTAAGCAATTTAATTTAAATCAATATGTAATTATTTGCTAAAAATAAATAATATATATTCATTACAACAGAAACTTTCTATAAAACTTGTTTTTACTTTATTGTATATTTACCATTGTTGGTGAAGTTTTTTATCGCACACGTGGCCTGAGAGATTTGCTTAACTCTAGTGCAGGTCCCAAATTTGCGGTTCGTGGCGTGCCAATCAGTTTGATCTTGCAACTGATAAGATAAACAAGAAAACCGTAAGTAGTAACACCTATCGGCTATCGAGCCGATGGTTTCAACGCGTATCAGACTATCTATTAAATGACTGTAAATAAAATATAATAAGAACATGGTAAAGGTCAATCAACATAGCATATCGGGTGCACGATGTATGAGAAATAGATCTACTATGAAACCTATCGAGACATCGACATCGCCCTGAACCAACTAATCTGTGAAAGCAACTGAAAATAGTATCTGGGCCAGCATCGGGTCATAAAAGCAAGACAAGTGAAATAACGCTAGGCCGATGCGTACCGCCCGACTCCGATACCCTAGATCATCGTGAAATTTAAGCGTGTAGCATTGACAGACATGAGATAACCTAACAGCTTACACTCCGATAGAACCTGGTCCCAGCATGCCCGATCTGTATTTGCATGAGGAGCCATGGTGTATACCATGGGGATGATGAGTGATTGTCAATGGGG
>KE372675.1:438280-460479 GCA_000418225.1 Zizania latifolia
GTGCGGTACATGGCATGACCTTCAAAGTCCACCGTGAAGGCATCTTGTGCGATCTGCCACGAGGTCCCGGCAGCCGCACGGGCCCTCGAGCAGCGAGCGGATCGGGCGGCATTCCGCCTATGGCAATCACGCCGATGAGTACTAGACTCAGCACTCAGCGGCATCAGAGGGCTCGTCATCAGAGACAGCCCCCGTCATCATCATGATGACGTTTGGAGAGGGTGTCGGCTTAACCGGCATGGCTTGCTAGTGGAGCCGCGTTGAAGCAACCCTGGTGAATTAGCGTCGTTGGACTATACGTCCGCCTGAATCGGCGAAGATGACGAAGTCGGCAGGCGAGTCGGTGGCGATTTGTGGGTGGACCCTAGGCGAAGCTAGTCCCTCTGACACTTGAGGAGTCAATAGGAGAGCCCTAGGCGGAGCTGAATGCTCGAACACCCGGGGGGTCAGAGCCTTCGCCATCTTCTGGGCAGAGATGGTCAGAACAAGTTGGCGCATGGAATCACCAACAAAGGTCAGGTTTCCGATGGTGATCATAGATCCAATGGGAACCTAAGTGTCGACCTTGCAAACAACTGCCATCGAGTCAATCGGAAAAACACAGAAAGCCCCTACCTGGCATGCCAGCTGTCGTTGTGTACGAAGAACAGTATACCATGGGGGTACCCGCAGTAAGGATTTGGTTAGGTTTTGGGGAATACTATGGATGAATCTCGATGGTTATCTCAAACTATGAGACAGGGGATGTTTTTAGACAGGTTTGAGCCTCCCGGAGGATAATAACCCTACTCCTGTATGTGTAGTATAAGCTTAAGGGCTGAAAATGACCATAAGCATATGAATCGAGTACTCTCAGCTAGGAGAAATCGTGTGTTTTGTCTCAGACCTCGTGGCTATAACAGGCCCCCCCTGGTCCCTTTATACGAGAGGGGCCAGGGGTTACAATTTGCGATTAATGTGCCCCACTAATGATCAATTATGATGATAAACGGTCAGTTCGTGGGTAATAACTCCCAACGATAGCAGCCGTATTAATTACACAATTATGCATCGTGGATTTTAATGGGTGGCCTGACTCTTGATGACGACCGTTTGAGTGTCTGCAGTCAGAAAGGCCTCCTGAGTGCTGGACTCGGGGAGTCTTTCGATCTCTGACCGCTGGCTGGCTGGATAATGTTGACCGTTGACTGGTCATCTTTAATGCTGCCTCTGTTGACCCCTCCTCTACTCGGGCATTATAAATCCACTCGGGAGATAACCCGGGATCATATTCCCGACAGATAGATATTTAGTTCCATATTTGTATCTGCTCCTTATTCGGTCCGTATTTGTTTCCGGTACTATCCGCTTTCGCATTCGTTTTCAAGATATCCGTATTCGTTTCTGTTTCCGTTAAAAAATACAAAAACGGATATGGTAGCACTCATTTCCATCCGTTTCCACTCGATTTTCATCCCTTTGTGGAAGAGACTCAGCGACATTAGAGGAGAGAAATTAGAGGATTAGTTGAAGGATCTAAGGAGATTATTATTGATTGATGATGAGTGATGAATGGCTGAGATTAACAGATTAAAGATGAAGTGATGAGATTTACTAGATGGGTGATGTGTCCATCTCAACTTCGTGCAATATAAGTCCTCAGCAATCAAAAACCAATATGATGTGATCATGTTAGTAACAGAACCAGCTTATTATGCAAAGAATCATATTTCTAGGGCTAGCATTTGCTGTATTGTAAAATGTGAACTCAAAAGGCTACTTATTTGATGAAGTCCAATGACTACATTGTAAAAAAGCAATTCAGACTTTCTATAACTTACTTGAAGCATCAGGAGTTCCTAACTCACAACCTGAACCCATGTCATCTTAAAGCAAATCCTTGTCCATGGTAAACTGATCATGTAAACCATTTTTGCAGGTAGTGGAGAACTTTTGTCGCATCAGGTCACCCTCCAACTGTTGGATCTTCAATATATAGTTCTTCATAATGTCCACATCCTGTTAAAGAACAAAAAAAAACTTCAATAAAACTGGTTAAATAATATTCCTGTTGATGGAATGAAAGCTTAAGCCGTAAAAATCCATCAGAAAAGTTTTCCCAGCAATAGAACACAGGGAAACACCACAGTAGTACAACATATGTCCCCAACTCCCCTAGCCTTAGTGTTAAAACTTGATTCTGAAATGTCAATGAAAAAGTAGGAACATTATCAAATAATTTAGTTCATTAGTAACACTTATGGCAGCATCGAATCACAAGACAATTCATTTCAATTAACTCTATAATCTATGTCAAAGCCATCCATGTGAAGAGAGTCGCCATATTGCTAAAATAGAGTCACAAAAGACCACATTAGCCAGATATGTTGATTTAAGTGATATGTTTGTAGTGAAGCTTCTATTCGGTGCAAAAAAATGAATTCAACATATAGGATCTGTTACCTCAAGTTTTTCAAGCAGGCCATGTATCGTCTCATCTGCTAATTTATGATATTCATCCTCTAGCAGTATTGACCAGCCAAATATACACAATCGACAATCACAAACAAATAAACAATCCAATAACATGACAACACATGCAAAACAACATTACAAAGCAAAATTAAACTATGTATCAAATGCCAAAGGAATATATGGCTTTTGCGGAAAATGCGCATTTCGGTGTTTCTACGCACTATTTCAGTGTTTCCGTGTACATTTCTATGATTTTGGCCACTAAAGTCCAATGATCGCAATGATTCGGACATAATGTATTGTGTTTGATGGTCGAGTTTGGAATATAGTAGCCTCCTGAATACAATTATACAAAAAACTCAAATTTTCCTATCAAATATGCACATAAGTTCTTATGAATTCATCCATATCTCACGCATCAATACTCCTAGAAACTAAAAACAAACGCACAAACATTAGGAGCAACAAGGGCTAATACCACAGGAATGGCAAACCACACCTGTAGCCCACGGCTAGTGGTGCAAGCGCATCACTAGCGGACTGCGCCACCTGACACATCGATGAGAGGGCTCTCAAAAATAGGAACATTCCCCATGGCCCCACGCCCGAACACTGAGTGGCGGCGGCAGCGTGAGAGGTTGAGGTGGAGGCCTCTAGGAGGGGAGACAACGACACGAGTACAAGAGCATGAGACCTCAGCCGCCTCGCCGCCATGAGGTCGAGGAAAAGTTTTTGCGACGCCATTGCCGCCGGTGCGCCATTGAAGCAGGGATGAGGAGGATGCGGTGAAATGGCGGCAGATGGCAGGGAATAGTGGGAGGGAAGCACGGGTGATGTGGGCGAGACACTTGAGCAGGAGATCATTAGGGAGGACGTAGATAGGCGCCGATGAGGGAGGCGGTGGTTCGGTGGTGCAGATCGTAGGAGCTAGAATAGGGATAGGGACGGCGATATGGTGGGCGAGATCAGAAGGAGTTCAATCTAATCTTTTATAATTTTGCTAAGAGGAATGGCTGAGAGGAATGATTGAGATTTAATATCTTGTAACAGATTAAAGATGAATAGTTGAGATTTACCAGATGAGTGATGTGTTCATCTCAACTTCTCGTGTATTATATAGTAGGGTAGATGACGCGTTGATGAGAGGACTCTTGAAGATAGGAACATCCCCCACGGCTCCACGCCCGAACACTGAGTGGCGGTGGCGGTGGCGTGAGAGGTCGAGGTGGAGGCCTCTAGGAGGAGAGACAACGACACGAGTACGGGAGCGCAAGACCTCAGCCGCCTCGCTGTCGTGAGGCTGAGGAAAAGTTTCCACGATGCCATCACCGCTGGCACGCCATCGAAACGGAGATGAGGAGGATGTGGCGAAGCAGCGGCAGACGGTAGTGAGTGGTGGGAGGGAAGCGCGGGGGACGCGGGCGAGACACTCGAGGAAGAGATCATCGGGGAGGGCGTAGATGGGGGCCGATGAGGGAGGCGGTGGTTGGGTGGTGTAGATTGCAGGAGCTAGAATGGGGACGATACGACGATATGGCGGGCAGGATCAGAATGAGATCAATCTAGTTTCCTATAATTTTACTGAGAGAAATGATTGAAATTTAATATTTTGTAACTGATTAAAGATGAATGGTTGAGATTTATTAAATGGGTGATGTGTCTATTTCAACTTCTCGTGCATTATATAGTGGGGTAGAAGGGTAAATAGTAGGGTAGATCAATCTTATCCCAAATCAGATTTTATCTCTCAACCTAGGGTTTGATCTCACAAGTCTCTCTATGGAGTTAATTGACTCCTCAGTCTACACAAGTCCGTTCCCAACCACTTAGGCTAGCCGTACACCACAAAGTCGTACTCTGGTAATGCTTCCCAACCCACAACAGTTTTATATCAATAAAACCAAATCAAAGGCTACGCATGGGAAACCATCAAGTCACGCGTCTATGACCGTGGGCATGGCTATTTGAATAGATTATACTTCAGCTAAAGGTGTACACTTTACCCTTGTGACATGAGCTTACTCCTGCTACCCATGATGTAGAGGAGAATCGTGATAAGGCCTTTCCAAAGCTGACTCAGGATAACACACTGCCATCTAAATTAGTCCCGACCAAGGAATAGGAAGTCGAGCCTCCTTTTCCCTTGAAATCCCATGGGTGCTCCAAACCACTTACTCCCTTATCACAACCACACAATCACTTTGCCTTTTTAGGACTTTGCAAAAACCACGAGCCACCTAGCGATTTCACGTTCATCGGTAGTTGAACCATCCAAGTCTTTTAAGTACTCATCCAGGGGCAGAGCCATATACCCGTAAGGTTATACGATGGTGTGCGAGATGTTATTCCCTAAGGAATCGGTCTTTATATGCCAAGTAAAATCATGCCACAAAGGCCACAACAACCCATGACAAACTTTGCAAACAAAAGTATTTTCATTTCTAACACTTTGGTTTTCAAAAACTATTTGCAATCACCCATCAATATCCCATAGTCATTCATATTTTGCATGTGAGTGTAATGTGCATACAAGCAAAGGATTGTACTAAAACAAGTAAAAGTATAAAATAGAACAATTATACAAGTAACCTTAAATTGAAAAAGAATAACAGGATTATCAATTCATGGGGGCTAAGTGTAGCAAACTTTTAGGTTTTAAGGACTTAATTGCACAAGCAATATCCATATATAGTATATGTGCACGTGTACAACCTAAACATGCATTTGTATGAAAATAAATTTCAACAAGTATGGGTCCAAGAATAATCAAAGGAGACTTGCATTGACTTGGGTCAAAATCTGGGTCTTCAGCGAAGTTGTCTCGAGGGTCTTCGGGGTCGACGGCTAAGTGATGAATACACATGCAATGAACAAAAAATATTCAATAAAAGACTTAAAACTTAATCTAATAGTGCCAAAATAAACTTTAGAATTTTAGAAAAAATTAGAAATTTGAATGGAGTCAATCAGAGGTCGGATGGATTTTCTGGAATTATTTGAAGTGTTTTTTATTCTCTGAAAATAGGAATACTGCACTGTGCAGTGCTGTTCAAGAGGGCCGGTCCAATTAATTCTGCACTAAAATGAGAAGCAGAACTATTTTTGGAGAAAAAGGCGTATCGTCCTGCTTTTATATTGAAAGCAGATAAGGTAGATACTGGGATTACCAATTTTACAAGAAAGCCACGAAACATCTACCCAGCAAGGGTTATACGACATACCCCAATTCAGTGACTAGCGTTGAGCCAGAAAAACCTCAAAAAATAAAAGATACTAAGATGTTTTAGGATAAGCCAACACAACCAGAAATGGCAGGGCCATAACAAACAGACCAGCAAGCACTACACATGGGAAGTAAGAAACAGAGAAGGAGGCCAGTCACAGTTTTGGTGAATCCCGGAGCCCCAGCATGAGGAACTTCAATTCAGCGACAGGTTCTTGCCCACTCCTTCCTCCGAACACAGCTTCAGCTTCTTGCCAGCTCCCGCAGCTTGGCATGGAGCAAGGCTAAGCAATCTCGCGCTCTTTCTCTTGTATGTGATGGCACCAACGGGAGCCACTGATAAACAAAGGAAGCAGTTTTGTAAGCAACATGCATAGCGTTAGCATGAATCACTTTACGAAAAATTAGCTCATTTCTGCATAACCAGATCGCCCAGATATAGGCATCCACCATTGAGACTACCACCAGATTATTGTTCGGGCCTCTAGTTGGTTTTTTATTCCGAAAATTTTTTGTGGACAACTCTTCATCACTTCTAAGGGTATTGTCTCAACCCATGACATCTCTTATGATGCTCCAGAGGAACCCTGAGAGGGGACAAATAAAGAACAAATGATCGATCGACTCCAATTGGTCACACATATTGCAAAGGGGGTTGCCTTTCCAGTTCATCTTTGAGAGTTGCTCTCCAACTTGCACACGCCCCCTAAGCATCAGCCAGAAAAGGATTTTAACCTTAAGTGGAATATAGCTTTTCCATTACTCCATACTTCTCATATCTGTTATACCCCTGTAAGTAATAAAACGATACAAAGACCTAGAACTGAAACCCTTTTCATCCCGTTTCCACACCATTTCATCCTCTACTGAAGAAAGACTAGTGTCTGCTAGAGTCGGATGAAGCATCACCCAGCTTTGAACTTCAGTATCCCAGATAGATCTTCTGAATTGTGGAACTCCATCATATTTCTCCCATAATTCAGCCACAGTCATATTGGGATCACAACAGATTTGGAACAGGTCATATATTTTAATTTTTAGGGGGACATCATCTTCCCAAACATCTTCCCATAGAGAAATTTTATCACCCTTACCAATTTTAAATCCACACCCCAATCTCATCCATTTCTTACACTTATGCAAACATTTCTAGAAATAAGAACCCCCCGAGCCTCAGTCTGAAAAAAGCCTTTGCAGATACTATATTTCTTTCTCAAGAACTCATAGCAAAATCCATGTGCCAATCAAGGCAAGATTCACAGCTCTAGAATCAAGAAAACCCATACCCCCATAATCTTTAGGAGCACATAAAACTTTCTAACTCAACATCTGATATTTTCTTTTGTTTCCAAGACCTTCCCAGAAGAAGTTTCCTCTGATGCTATCAATCTTTTTGTGAACTTTTTTATGAAGATTGTACACCCCCATAGCATACATGGGCACACTGCTTAGACAATAATCAATTAGCACTATTCTACCACCATAGGATAAATGGGCACACTTTCAAGAAAAAAGTCTCTTTTCAATCTTTCCTATCACTTTCATCAACTCTAGTTTTGAAGGATTACAGGCACTGACTGGCATCCCTAAATAAGTAATAGGTTACTCCCCTAATTTGCAATTATAAATATCAGCCACTCTCTTGGCTTCTTCTTGAGAAATCCCCAGCCCCACTTAACTTTTCTGATAGTTTATCTTCATTCCAGACATAGCTTCATAATAATAGAGCATAAATTTCATCACCAGCCAATTATTTTCAGAGCAATCCATCAATAGAATAGTGTCATCAGCATACTGTAAGTGAGTGACCCCCTTATCAATCAGGTGAGGACAAACTCCTGTTAGATGGCCCTGCTCTTTAACCATGGTCAACATTTCAGACAGGGCATCCCCCACCAAATTAAAAAGTAAAGGAGAAAGAGGATCCCTCTATCTCAGGCCTTTGTAAGTTCTAAAGTAACCCCCAATCTCACCATTCACAATAATAGCAACCTTTCCCCCTTCCACCACCCTAGTGATCCAGCCAATCTATTTACTGTCAAAGCCTTTTCTTTGAAGCACCTCACAAAGAAAGTTCCATTGAGCCTTATCATAAGCTTTTTTAAAATCCAATTTCAACATAACCCCTTTTTATTTCTTAGATTTCATCTCATGCAACAACTCATGAAGAATAACAATCCCCTCCAAAATATTCCTACCAGGAATGAAAGCTGCCTGGTTATTATCAATCACCTTGGGAGCCACTTTAGTTAATCTCTGGGTTAAAATCTTTGTGATTATTTTAAAGCAAACATTCAAGAGGCAGATTGGTCTATATTGTTTAATATTGCTAGCCTCTTTTGTTTTGGGAATTAACACCACCACCCCATAGTTTAATCTAGATAAGTCTAACTTTCCCTCATAAAGAAGATCCAGCATTTCTTTAAACAAGGGTCCAAATTAGGGCCAGAAAGTTTTATAGAAAAGGACTGGAAATCCATCTGAGCCAGACGCTGAATTAGTTTTCATACCATTCAGAGCCTCATCCAACTCCCTCAAAGAAAACTGTTGAATGAGATCAATATTATCAGCCTCTGAGATGTTTCTTCTATCAGCCCACATATCACCCTTCAGATGCACACTAGGTGCTAATTCTGAGCCAAAAAGATTCTTATAGAAGCTATAAATGTGTTTCACAAGTTCCTTAGGTCTTTAATCTCAACCCCCTCATCTTCTAAGGACAGAATAGTAGCTTTCTTTTTCTGCCACTAGCTACCCCATGGAAATAACCAGTGTTAGCATCACCCTTAAGGATCCAGTTTTGGCCATTTCTCCTCTGCCAATAATAAGCCTCACTTTCATAAACCCCAACCAGTTCTTCCTCAGTTTTATAAAACTCCTCCCAGTCCTTCAAAGACAGCTGGCAATTCTCCTCTTTTCCCTCAAGCTGTTTAATTTTTTAGAGAAGCTCTTGTTTATGCTTTATCATAGCACTGGTTTTATTTCTCCCCCAACCTCTCATGAACTGCCTTAGCAAATGCCCCTGGTAACTCCAATGATCCAAGATATGAGGCTTAACTCTCTGAGGCCATTTAGATAGCAACCATGGCTTAAATTCTTCACACTGTAACCACATTGTCTTCACCCTGAAGTTTTTCTGAACAAAATTATTTTTCCTATCAATGTCCACACATAAAGGGCTATGATCAGAACCACTCTTGGGAGGTTTAAAACTATAGCTAAAGGGTAAAGCATATCCCAATCATTAGTTGTAAGCACTCTATCCAACACCTCTCTAGTGAGGTCTTTTTGCTTATTGTTCCAGGTAAACTTACCCCCAGATTTATACAACTCTTTGAGCTCATTCAAGGAAATGAAATCATTAAAGGCCTCCATCCATTTAAAGTTTGGCACCCCTTTGGATTTTTCACCAGGATTTCTGATCAGATTAAAATCACCCCCAATCAAAATTGGGTAACACGTGTTAAGAATTTTAGCAGACAACTCCAATAGGAAATCATTTTTCTTGCCATCCAACATAGGACCATATACATTAATCACCTCCCACTAGTTTTTGTCAACTTTGGTCTCCACCACCATACTCATAAAAAACTCCCCCTGATCCACCTTCTTTATATCAAAAAGATCTTGATTCACCCCCATCAAATGACCTCCAGAATGACCTCCTGGTTTAGTCAACTCCCTAAAAGTTTCCTGAAGACACACTATCTCAAAGCAACGAGCCTTTATAATTTCTATGAGCTGCCTCTTTCTCCCCATGTTACCCAGCCCCCTAATATTCCAAAATAATAATTTCATCCACTAATTTTTTGGCACCCCTCCCCTCTCTTTTAGCACCAACAGTCTTAGGTTTTGGGATGGGGCATTCTTCTATTCTAGTTATGTTAGAGGAGCTAGCCTGGTTATTGAAGAAACTGTCTCACTATGTTTTTTAGATAGTAGGTTTGTGTTTTTTAAAGATATTAGGGCCTAGGCCAATTCTTTTGCTTTCAGAGTATTTAAATTTGTCTCTATTTCAGAAGAATTAGTACCTAGACTAACTCCAGCATCATAAGCAATTGAAGATAAAACATGAGACTCAACATTTTGAAAAATAGTGAATCTATTAATACCTGAAATATCATTTTTCTGATCCATGCTTTGTTGTGCCTTCATTGTTATTGAAACTCCATCTCTCTTAATTCTGGAGCTATGCCTCTGAGCTATTGGTGGAGCTGTCTTATTTAGCTTTCTTCTTTACCATCTTGAACTCTCCTAACTCATCACCTTTAAAAGCCACCCCCTCATTTTCTTCCTGAATATTCACTATCTCATTGATAGAACAGCCATCCCCCTTATCTGTAGAACTCTTGGTCTCTGAAAAGTTAACTGGGACAATGGCAAGGTTTAAATCTTCAGCAATAACAGTATCATCCCAGATCATAGGCAATTGTCTAGATGAGAATGGCACACATTGGACAGGAGGGATAAGGGTACCACCCACCAGAGAATTCATCAGATGTTTTTCGACTGCCTTACCCATAATGTCAACTCTTTCCTTATGTTTATTTTCCACCTCAGACATCAGTTCTTCAATTTCATCTGGTTGATCATCATTAAATCTGGGGATGTGAACTTTTCCTTCTTCCTCAGAAGACTCTTCTGAGGATAGCACAATGTCTTCATGCTTTTTGTTTTTAGCATCCTCTGTTGATTCAGCTTCTTTGTTACCTTTTTCCTTAGATTTATCTTCAGGATCATCAACTTTACCCATCTCTTGCCCTTCCTGTTCTGTTTGCTTAGCACTTTTTCTCCCATTTTTGGCAATTTTTATATTATCTGGCTTTCTAGGCAGTTGTTTTTGGGCTACCCCTTTAGGGGACCACCTGATTTCGTAGCTCACATGGTTAATGAAAACCTCTGACACCCCTTCAATAGTTTGTGAGTCTCTGCACATTATCTTCACCCTAGCAGGGCCAGATCTTATAAGGCTACTAGAATCCACTTCGACTGGTTTGCCAATCAAGTGACATAACTTTCTTATGTCTTTCACATTCCTTGCCACTGATGGAACACCAAGTGCCCTGACCCAAATAGGTTTAAGCTCATCAAAGGCTTCAATAGCTCTTTCTGACTCCTTCACATAAGCCAGAACTTTGAATTTATGAAAATTGAAGCTCTTAAAATAAGTAATCAACTATCTAATATCTTTTAAGGGGAATTCAATCAGAACTGGTTCTGATCAATTTGCTTAACCGTCCAATCCCACTGAATATCAAACAAGGATTTCATCTCAATCAACACTTTAGACTCAGAACACACCCTCTCCAGCACCGTTAAGATACCAGTAACAACAGATTTCCCAAGTTAGTCCACAGATCCTTTAGTAGTCATGTGATAGAAAGCTTGACCAGGAAGACCAAAGCCACACATATCAATGCATGTATCAATCCTTGCCTCTTTCACCATCTCCAACCCAGGGCAATTCGATGAAATATGGCCCGTTTTCTTACAGGCATAGCATAATGGTGGATTAGGGCATTGAGCCTGGTGATGCCCAGATTTGCCACAATTATAACACACCATTTCCTCAACCCTTCCATCATGACTCATCTTTGGATCCCTTAATTGCTCCCCACAGCACCACCTAGATCCGGACGAGCCCTAACATCCGACTGCCACACCTCTTTGTGAGAATCACGCCTCAACTCCCCACCATCCGACAGATCATAATCACCATGGAATCGGGATCTAAACCCCTCCTCCTCCCATGGGAAATCATCCGCGCGACGACCTAGGTCACCCCTCTCAAGCAGTCCCCTCTTGCCCCAACACGGTTCTCAACCTAGTTTCGATTCACGGATGAATCCGAAACAACAGCGGCGAAGGAGCGAGATTCAACAAACCTCGGGATACTCTGCCGGGTTCGCCGAAAAGCCTGATCCCTACCGCACGCGCCTTGAACCCTAGGCAAAAAGTATCAGCGAGAAGTGGCACACCACGTGGAATCCAACTCCACCTTTCACCCGGATCCAGGAGTGCTTAAACACGTCCGCGAGGCTATCGACATGCGGCGCTCCCTGACTGGAGCAGATCTCGACATCGTCACAGCACCACGGCGTCGACGCGAACTGGGCTTCCTCGCTCCGCGTAGGATAGGCCAGCCCAACACCTGGGGGAGAGGAAGATGAGGAGGAGCCGAGAGAAACATGGGCCAGCTCTCCTGAGGTCCAACAATGGCGTCCACACCCGATCGCCTTGGGGACACGCAAGGGCGAGAGACATCTTCTCCGAAATTATCACGCCTCACCAGTAAAGAATATGATATGGCCAGAAGCAGAACTATTCAATCGGGCTCATGGGTTTGGCCCAAACAGAAAAACATTCACTGGAAAAGAAAGTGAACACTATTAATTTGGGTTTATGCATTCGGTCTACTGGATCAATGAAACCATGAAAAGAGAGAAGTTCATGTATTCAGTTTGCTGGAAATAAATCAAATGAAGGACTATACGAATTACCATTCATGCTGCCTGGCCTAAATAGGATTAATTGCGAAAAAGAAAGAACTGCACTGTTTATGCACGCCGTTGCCAGCCAGTCCGGCCTGACTACTGGGCAAGGCCCAATGCGGACGCCATGTGCTTGCTGTGCGGTGGCGCAAAGCACTATGGCTGACTGGTGGGGCCGAAGGACAGTGGCGCAGAGACGGATGCGCTCTGGCGCGGTGCGCGCGAGTGCGCATAGGCCCGTGCTGACAAGCGGGTCCAGACGGCAGTGGCACGGGGCAGTACCAGCACCTGGGGCGCGCATAGTGATGCCTGGTCGGTGCCCCCACTTGACAGAGAAAGAAAACAGAGACTACACTGGTTTGGCCGGAGGTAGAAGACCATGGACGGCCGAGACGATTCCGCCGCCGATCTAACTCCACAGGAGTCAGATGGCTACAAAATTTTAACAGAAGATCCGCGGTGCAACTTCTAAGATATCTAACGGTTCTGATCGGAGAGGAAGGGTCCCGCTATGGAGATCAGCGATTAACCTAGTCCGTTCGGCTTACCGGCGTGGAACAGAGTGAGAAGCTTCTAGCGACGAATATCTATTTTTTCACCAAATTAGGAACACTAGGAACACAAAAAAGGCCATGGATCAGACAGAAATATCTCGGAGTGCGCTGGCAACGAGAGACCCAAATGGGGGACTCGGTGCTCGCCGCTGGCGTGTTCTGGTGATTCAAACTCAGGTATGGAACATGAATAGGAGTATGTAATATATCTACCAGAGAAAGTAATCGATGATTGCTTATACCTTGAATTGAAAGGGCAAAACAGGGGCGAGCGATGGTGGCTAGATGGTCTCCGGCGAGATATTGAGCCCCAACGCTCGTTTCTGCAAAAATGGAATCACAGAAGCTCGCTGCTCATGTTCCGGTACTTGTCAAAGAAGGAGGGGTCACCAGAGAGGAGAATAGCATACCAAACAGTTGTGGAATGAGACGCGAGCGATTCCCTGCGGCGCTACTAGAGCTCGGAGGTGACAGCCAGGCGCTACGCGAGGAGCGGGGAGGCCAAGTTAAATAGGGGCTTCGGCTTGGCGGTCATGAAGGTTCGAGATGAGGACTCCAGAGCTTGCTGTCGTGACATGGGGACATGCTCGGTCTCTAGCCATTTATCATGCCGTCTCGGAACAGGAGTTGCGCGGAAGCTAGCATGTGAGGTCGGCAAGACCCCTCTTCAGCCGTTCAATCTGCTGCACCGAACACGTGGCGCCATCTCTGCATTTTCCCTGCTGCCAAAGTGGTCGCCGGCCGTCGACTGTGGCAGAGAAGGTCCTGGCGCATTGGGCAGACAGAGGCGAGTTCCTGGATATAGCGCATGAAAAAGACTCGGTAGAAAGTGATCGGGGCGCATCAACCGAGTGTTGGTGCATGAAAAAGCGGTCAGCAGAACATGGCTGTCATGCGTGAACCATTCCTGGTTCATGGCGCAGATCAAACTGGAGAAAAGCAAGGAGCTCTTTCCAATGAAGCAGGGAAAACTTTTGCTGTTTCAGGAAAAATCCGGACCTTGGGCTGTTTCTATTTGCTTGTGAATGAGACTATAGAGTTCAAAACAAAGTTGTGTAAGTGTGGAGACAAATCTTCAGATTCAAACAGGATAGAAGGTAGGAGGAGAACGGAATGAGATTGCGAAGATAAGGAAGTTTTCGGATGGTGAGCAGTGAGTATTGGATAATTCGGTTCAACAAGTTACTTTGATACACACACATAAATGTTTGTGTGTTTTGATAAGGGTAAGAAAGAATGAAGGAATTGATTTCTTTGGACTAGGGATGGCAATTGGGTACGACGGGTAGGGGTAGTGCATACCCATACCCATACCCGTTAGCCCGACGGGTAAAAACTCGTGCCCATACCCGTCACTCGTGGGTGTCGTGTACCCCCGGGTATACCTGTTTACTCGTGAAGTGAAACTGCACAGTCACATGGAGTGGAAGAAGCGGGGGCTGGCCCTAGCGGCATGGGCCGGCATCGGGCAGCGCTCGGCGGTGAAGCGCGGGGGGCGGCGCAGGCTAACGCGGGGCGGCACGCTCTCGGCGGTGCCAGGCGGCGCGGTCACGTGGAGCAACGCGCGGGGCCGCGTGTGGTGAGGCACACGGGGAGACGTGGGGCAGCACGCTGCGTGGCACGCGCACGCTGACACGGGGCATTGAGAGGCAGAGAGGGAGAGGGTGAGGGAGCCTGCGGTGACTAGTGAGAGGCAAAGAGGGAGAGGGAGAGGGAGAGGGAGAGGTTGAGAGATGGAGCCGACGGCTATGGGGTGGAGAGAGGAGAGAAGGGAGAAGAGGTGCTAGGGTTTTAGGAATGATTTTTATACTTAGGATAATCGGGTAAACAGGTAAACGGATATGGACAGTCAATACCCATACCCGTACCCGTTTACCCATTGGGTATGATTTTAGAAATATACCTGACCCTAATAGGGTTTTTACTCACGGGTAATCGGGTCGAATTGTCATCCCTACTTTTGACAAGGAATAGTGTTTTCGGATCATGAATAGTGTTTTCGAATTAAGTATACTGATTACTATTGGTTTACGGTGAACTTTACTTTGGCACTAGGAAAACAAATCAATGAAAATCAAATCTTTTTCAAGTAAGTTTTTATTCGAGTAGTTTTGTTCAAATTTTAGAAAAAGAGAGTTTCACATATGGCAACAAGGTTTCTATGAGAGAGTGATTAAGGTTAAAAGGATGGCTTGTGGAATGGCAAATTCAGGACAAAACAGCACTAAAAACAGCACCACTCAGCACTAATATCTTCCTGATCAACTCTATGTGCTCTTTTTTTAACAATTCTTTTTGAACTCTCTTTTTGTATTTTTTAACACTTTTTTTGTTGACTAGGAGCACAAAGAAGACAAGTCAAGAAGCTTTGATGCAATTTCAGTGCGTGTAGTGACCTATCGACAAACAGAGAGGCACTGTAAAATTAGTGCAGGAAACTTTAGGGCTCAAACACTCATCCTTCCATGCTGGATTTGGCAACAACAAAATCGGCGAACCTAGCAATTCTAAGGAAATTTGGATGTAGCTTTTTTTGTAGATCTCCAAGATATACTTATCTGCCTGATTTCAAGTTTGTATGTAAAAGTTATGGCTGTTTCATTAGAGGTACTTCGTATCAAGGTTTTGAGGTTCTGATTTGCACGCAAATTGCAAACCGAAGAGGATCTATGTATGGCGGCTGGTGTAAAAGGTTTAATTAGAGGGATCACAATACTAACCAGCAACTAGACTCGACCTAAGACACAAATTCAACACTACAGACTCTGAAACTGAAATATGTAAAGGCTATGGATGCTTCTAGGATGCAGAAGATTATGACTAGCAATTTTTCTTTGTCTTTGTTGTGGACTATGGGATAAATACGAAATCAATCTAATCTAATATACAAGAATCCGATGGTAAACCAAACTCTGATACCAGCTGATGTAGGGTAAGGTGCCCAATCTTCCGTCAGGTGGATGGTAAACAATGATTTCTAGAGAAGGGACACACGCGATCTGGTTTCCGATCGGTGAGACCGAACCCCTGCAATCGCAACACCATTTCTCCTCTGGTTATCAACCGAGCGCGGCTTGATTGACCTCGCCACGAAGAATAATCCTTGCTCGTGAATCGAAGAACACAAGCAAGAATGCACAAACTTACAAGACTAGAGGTGTGGCAGATGTCAAAGCAACGTGTAAACAAACCCAAGAAACCCTAGATGTCTGCTTCTACAGCTTATATACCTATTCTAGATGCAGCCCTATTGGGCTCAACTGGGTACATGGCCTAAAGACCCAATAAGATAGCAAAACAGTACAATAACAGATTCTGGACATTCACTTGTTTTAACGATTTCCATTGATCCAGAAGAAATTTTGACATGAAACTAGAGCCATTAGAAAGATTCTAAAGTTAGCTTTCAGTGCATGATGCTCCTGGAATCTGAGATGGACTCGAGCTAGAAGTGGATTAGACTTCCAACTTGGCTTGAACACCCTTGGTGGTTCTTTTCCACCTCTTTGCTTATCTCCATGTGCTTCTTGGCCCTCTCCATGGTTTCTAATAATAATATCTTCATTAGGTAGCAATCCATCCTCAAAGTCATATAAAGAGGTACTTAAGAACGAGTCCACCTATAGATATAATTGTCATACTCGAGCTCTAGTGATGGGACCATGCATAGCCACTTGAGATGTTTCATGTGTATCCATAAGAGTGATGTCCTCATCAGCTACTCCGCCATGGGGGTTGTCGACGTGAGGGAGCCCACCGACATGGGGTGGAGTCACCGTCGACGTGGGGGCAGGTGCTAGGGCCATCAGCACTGGGTGTGGAGCCACCTTTGCACGGTCGCCGGATGGAGGGGGCAGTGCAGTCACCAGACAGAGGAGCGGCACAGGATGGGGTGGGGAGGGTGTAGCGGCTTGAGGGAGGAAGGGGTGGGGGTGGAGGACTGGAGGGAGAGAGAGGGGAGGTGTTAGGGATTTAGGGTTTCTTTATATACTATTGTTAAATGGGTGAAGCAAGTATGGGTAACAAAACCCGTACCTGTATCCATTTACCCATCGGGTACAAATCTTAAACCGTTAATATATCCGCGGGTATAAAATTAGCAACATACCCGACCGTAATAGGGTTTTTTCTTGCAGGTAAATGAGTATACAGGTAAAATTGACATCCCTAGTTCCTGCTTGCTTCCAAAGTGATCGCTTTTGTGCTTCTAGGAGTACAACCAAAAACCCAAAATAAATTACTACAATTAAAGAGAAGAAAAAAGGTGTTAACAGACATGATTCCCACATATATTGTATATGTAGCTAAATATAATAACAATGGAATACCCATAAGAACCAATTGCAACATGAAGTCCATCCCCACAAAGACAACACTCAAATTTGTCAAATATTGAGTCGTTCTCATACAGATCAAATAGCAGAAAAATAGAACATAACTGGATTATGCACTGGCCATCATATGGCTGTTTTTTATAGTCATTTAGTTGACAAAGTCTCACCTTGGGCCACGAATGTTCATGAACCTGCAATGTTGAAATAGGACCTGAATCCATGTTTAGATCCCATAGCTGAAGAAAAGGCAAAGAAATTAAACTTGAATCAAACTATTAAGCTGTATTTAATTTACTTTATTCAAATCACATATGTTCATCACAAGCCATGTAAAAATAAAAATGGTACCATAAACTTCAATGCATGAGGAAAAACAGGATGAAAATATCTCAGATTTCACTAAAATTTAGCGAAAGAAAAAAATGAAAGAATGGGATGTAGTCGGGCTAAAGGACGCCATCCCTACAGCACGACCATAGATTTGCGACACGTGTCCTCAAGATACATTGAACGATTCGGCGATGCCTGTCCTCCTCTCGCTCTGTCCCCTCTCAGGCTCCCCTGCTCGGTTCGACTCCCTCCCTGGCGAGCGCCGCCACACCCCTGGACAAGCGCTGCCCACCCCCCTCTAGCTCAACACTACCCTCCCCGGCTAAGCCCCACACCCTCCAACCTAGAGCTTCCCTCCCCAACCACCGCAGCCCTATCCCTAGCCAACCGCCACCCCGCCCCCGTTCGGCCCGGCACCGGCCTTCCCGGCCAGCATCGCCACGGCCCACTCCGTCCTAGCGTCGCCCTCACTAGCCAGTGCTGCCCTACCACTAGTCAAGCGCCGTCATGCCCCACTGTCCCGGTGCCGCCCTCCCTGGCCAATGTCTCCCTGCCACCAGTCAAGCACCGCCACGCCCCACTCCGTCCTAGCACTGCCCTCCTCGACCGGCGCCGCCCCGCTCCTGGCCAAGCGTTGCCCTGCCCCTCTCCGGCCAGCGCTGTCCTCCCTAGCCAGCGTCGCCCTGCCCCGCCCTGCCTCCAGCCAAGCGCCACCCCGTCCTATCTCTGGCCCAGCGCCACCCCGCCCTATCTCCTACCAACCGCTGCGAATCGTTTGATGCATCTTGAGTACACGTGTTGCGAATCCACCATTGGGTTGCATGAGTAACGTCCTACAGCCTAACTGCATCCTATTTTTTTTCCAGAAAAAAGGTTATACCATATTCTGCTTGTCACAGGACATTAACTAGTTCTTAGCCAACACATTTATATTTAAAAGCCAACTACGAGCAGTTAATCAGCCATTAAAGGCAGATCAGAGAGGAAGTGATCTGCCATTATGAAGATAAATAGTCTCATAATGTATTTCGTGCCAATTACTATGGACAATGAAATGTATCAAACAATTCATAATCATGGCTACATTATTTGATAAGCAGGTGCCATGGCTAAACTCTCATATGGTTTATGGTGAAATTAGTTTTCAAAAATATTAAAATTTTATAAAGTTGTGAACAAAACAAGATCGGTCGGCAGATTTTTTTTTTTTGCTTTTTTTTAAAATGGTATTACTATATTTCTAATGCTCTAACATTTAATTCAACTGAAAAACAGTAAATTTTATATCAAATATCTTCATAATTGTATGACAAATTTTTCTTTATATTCCATTTTTTCTAGATTTTCCCTATATTTTATATTTTTTCTATATTTTCTATGATTTTTCTATTTTTTGATTTTTAAAAGCTAATGGTTTTTCAATACAAACCGGGCAGTTACTATGACTAATTGAATGGTTACTGATGCCAAATCACTCGGTAACCATCATTGTTAATAGTTGGTTACCGCTCGCTTACCGAGCCAAACAGAGCGGCAACCATTTGGTTCAAAATTTTGAATTTAAAATTTAAAATTTGAATTCTGGTCAGTTTACCATAGTTACTATTACCGCATGTCTGGGGCTTTGGCGGTACCCGAGCCCATACCAGTTTGGTTTACCCTGCCCCTAACCTTGTCCTCCTCTCTATAAAATGTGGTGTTTCCTTCCCTTCCTCTCCTGCTGCGCCATCGAAAACACCACCCTAAGAGCAAGCTCACCATCGTCCCACCTGTATGTTCCCCATCGCCAACCATGTGTTGACGTAGAAAACGTAGGGATTGCTACACTTTCACACATGAAGATCTAAGAGCTTTGCTTTCTCCAGTGCAAATCCTAAAATATTAGACGTTCAAGCCTATCGGTCGATTGGTCAAAAATGATCACTAACCGATAGTGGGCAAGCGCACCGGCTGGAAATCCGATACGTATGTAATGCAATGCATGTAGATAGGCTGATTGGTCTATTTTGGTGATTATAATCACGTTTTTATAGCAATAATATCATGTAAATGCACTCGTCGGCTTAAAACTTATGAGAATTGTTAATTATGAAATTGCATGAATGTATGGCTAATCTAATCTGTAAAGTAAAACCATGACATTAACTCTACGAATAACAAAGCTAATAGATCGGACCTAACCGAGGCAATGTTAATTTCAACATTCGTATCGCTAAATCATGAACGTGAACGCATGTTGACCGATGGCAAGCATATTAATGGATTTAGCATAATAAAGTGATAATTCACTAGCTAAAACTCCAATGAAACATTAATCTAAGCCTTCTCGTCTAAACAAGATATATATCATTAACAACAACCTAATAGATCAGACTAAACCGAGACAATACTAGATTAAAGCTAACGATATAGACTTGTTGGGGATATGACCCCCGGGTACCCCAAGATGGACTTTGGTTGATCGGACTGAAGGTATGCCAAGCCTGCATAGCTGTCTGGTTGTTGACACTAGAATTTGGTATAGTCAGATCTGGTGAAGCAAGGACTACAATTGGATTAGCGTCGATGCGACAGGAAAGCCCTAACATATTTGGCGAGATGTTTTTATACACTACGCGTATATCAAGTCATGAATACGTGTTTATGCCCTGTAATAGGAAATAGATAGGTTTTCTTATAGTTACCCACAGCAGGAAAATCCTGAGATTTGTGGTAATTCGGGTAGGATTTCATCAATCCCACGGGTATAAATATGTACACCCGGGGACCTTATAAATCATCTCAGGACCAATCTATTCAATCTTAGCACATCACCAACTTTTAGGAGTAGAGGTAATGTAGTTTTTCTCAGCGAATTCCTGTCTTGAGTTGGGCTGCATCGGTTTAGTTTGATCTCTAGCAAGAAACAAGTATCATCACATGGTAAATGCATCTATTCATCCAAGACTTTCTCGATTCAGTCTGATTTTTTGGTTGAGTTCATCTGTATGCTAGTTACCTTGATGTATTGGCTCTATCTAAGGCTATATTGCTCTAATCTCTTAGTTAGATCTGATATGTCCATCATGTGTGTTCTAGATCTGTTGGTGAAATAGATTCTTCTTGTTAACTTCAACCTCGTACTGTCTCGGTTCAGTCCGATCCATTAGGTTGTTGTTAATAAGATAGACTCTATTAAGTTGGTGGGTTTGGTCCATCGTTTCATCGGAGCTCTAGTCGATGAGGTATCATGGTCCTGAGAGCTTCATCGCACTCCCAGCTGACTGAGTTATCCCAATTCCTAGCATGCATCGGCTGGTGGCAAGAATTGGTATCTTCTTTTTTTAATATGCAATGGATGCCTGTTAGGAAATCAACCGATATGTTATTTCCTACACTCATGCGTATCGGATATGCCGACGATATGGTATTATCATCCGACGCTATCATCAACACATCGGTCGATATGCTCAGGACAATCGATATTTCTGTATCTTATCAATTGCAGGATCAAATTGACTGGCATGCCTATGAACCTCAAGATTAAGGACCTGTATTGGAGCTAAACAGACTCTCCTAGGCTTTCGAGTGTGAAGATACAAAGATCCCTGTGTAATTTTTGCGTCAACACCGGTACAACACAAGAAGGAGTCTAACACTAATAAGGAATCTTACCACCTAAAAAGCTAGTCGAATATAAGATTTGATATTGGAAATAACATATGTACATATATCCTTGTAAATAGGAGATACCTAGAGTTTGGTTGTGATCCCTAGATCCTAGAAAACTCACTCAGGTCTGGTCTCATATATGTACGCGCTCACCCCTTGGACTATATAAAGGGGTCGAGGGACCCCTATAGAGACATCTTTTCATCTACTCCCGATAGCTTTAGTGCTCATCTTAGCCTTCAAGCCATAGATTACTGAGCTATTCCATACAATCAATCCACAAAACATAGGACGTAGGGTTATTATCCTTCGAGAGGCCCGAACCTATATACATCTTGGCTCCTTTGATAGTTGAGTCAACCATCACAATGCTTCCCTACATCTCGAATACCATCGTAGCATGATATGTAGGGGGTCAATGCTATTCAACCACAAGCTTATGGCAATTGTTCGCAGTTCCAATTTCTATGTTCCAGTCGGCTCCATTTTTGTCTTTGGGAGCCTTACTTTCATTGACTACTGCATGGGCCAATTGGTATCAGCTTTCATGAGCTGATATCTTCTACACCAAGTGTGTGAAGCTCTCAAACTCCTGCGATGAAAATCTTTCATTGATGGACGGCAGGAGACCCTAGAACGCCAACTCAGCCAACTGTGCGTTAGTCAAGCTAAGGTTGTAGCACTGGCTTTGGATGTCCTAGAACCACTGCATGAACTCTAGAACGGGCTCATCTAGATGTTGCGTCAGTCTCCTCTCATTTACTCCAATGAAGAAAGACATGTGGAATTGTTTCTCCATATCGGCCCATCCATGAATAGAACTCGGTAGGAGCGATGAAAACTAGGTGAAGGCTGATCTAGACACAGTGCTTCCTTACCGTTGCTTCATCGCATTGGGCAAGGAACTGGCTAACGTGCTCCACTGTAGAAATGTTATCTTGGCTAGATAATTTGGAGAAGTCAGGCACCCTGTATCAGTTTGGTAACAACACCCTATCGAACCAATCTAAATAGGGATATCGATAAATGAAGCTCTGTTCTTTTGGCCTTAGGCCAAACTGCTCCCTCATGACCTTTTCCGTTCTTGCTGTGAAGTCATCCTCTTGAGTGCGTGATCGGTAGATAGTGTGGAACTAGGGGTGGCAACGAGCCAAGCCGCCAG
>KE372675.1:461239-472310 GCA_000418225.1 Zizania latifolia
TCGACCGAGCTCGAGCTGGCTCGTGAGCCTCGAGCCATACTGCCACCCCTATGTGGAAGCAATGTTGGCTGCAGGCAATCCTGCGGCTGAAAGTCTCTTCTCGGTAGGTTATACTCGAACCCACCTTGCTGATATTGCTGCCACCGTAGTATGTCGTTTGATGATAACATGGCAGGGGCACATTGTACTATGGTTGTTGCTACTGCTGCTGCTGTTGCTATGGTTGTCCTCTAAGGTAAGTCTATGCAAGAGGAATAAGGCTATGAATTATATTACAATCTAGCTCATAGGTCACTTGCAGGACCTAGGATGTCATCGGCAACGGCGAGTTGATGACGATAGGTGCCGACGACCGTTGGGGAAGGTAGACAAGGCCCTAGATCGGTTCTTGGGCAGCAGTCCCATCCACCGTCTTCTTGATGAGATTTTGGAGTGTGTTTACCAATACTTTAGATTGATTGATCAATGCGTGACGCACTGCTTCATTTACCGAGTCCTAGAAGGACCTCATTGGGCTGCCTAGAGTCTACTGACTTGGCTCACCGACAAACACTAGCCTCGGTAGCTGGGCTTTCTTGATTGGCCCTTGCCAAGTCATGCTTAATGACTCGAGGCAGAGCTTCTAGAAGTCTTTGACAGATTATTCAACCTCCTTCTGCTGGGCCTCAGTCAAGCTCTCTCAGGCAACTGGAATGATGTTGTTGTTCCCGACTTCTTTGCTAGACATGGTGCTTGGTGGTGAAGTCAGGAGATTGCTTGGAAGCAGATTGGCCAAGATGGTCCCACTGGGCGGGCCAAGAAAGCATGTTAACATAGAAATTGCGGTGATCTCTGCACCTTCACACTCGAAGGCCTGGGAGGTTTGCTTCACTCTAGTGCAAGTCTTTAAGTTTGAGATTCATAGGCGTGCTAGTCAATTTGGTCATGTAATTAATAATATATAGAATATTAATTGTCCTAGATTTATCAGTCGAAGACCTAGCAACATCACCGACCAATAAAGCCTCATCAACTAGAGCATCCGATAAGAATAATACTGTCAGGGATATGACCCCTAGGTATCCCTTGATGGGCTTTTATCGGGCCAGACTAGATATGTCCCTGATCTGGCATGGTTTGGTATGGATAACTATATCAAGAAAGAAATCCTTATAAATAGAAAATATCCTAAAGATAATGAGAGATATCTTTGTAATTAGGATAATAGCTTAAAGATAGGAAAACATCCGATTGTATCTCCTAAAAATAGCAACCAATCAGGGATATGATCTTCTGCTTGTAACCTCGCTCTCCTCATCATATAAAGGGGCAAGGAAGGTCCCCTGGAGGACATGATCCACACACATCCATACACAACCACATAGCCATCCAGATTTATATTGACACATCTGTCGAGTCTTTTAGATCTAATCAACAATCCAATACACAGGACGTAGGGTTATTATCCTTAGGGAGGCCCGAACCTGACTAAAATCTCTTGGCTCTTTTCTTTAAGTCGACCATTAGGCCTAGAATACAACGCTTTCCTACCACACAAATCACCACCGTAGGTACCCCATCGATGGACTGCTTAGTAAAACACCAACAAACGCAATGAATGGTATATTAGTTTATTTCCCAACCAGATTCCCAAGTGCTTATAACGAATCACAGCTCATCAACAGACCCTCGATACGTTCCCAACTGTTTCAGATTACATATCGGTAGACTCCAAACCAGGTAACACTTGATATAAAGCAATCTAAGCAGTCAGATGAATATAATCATGATTCTTAAATCTATCGGCTAGCCAGATGAACAGGATGTTAACTTCACCAACGACAACCTTAGCAGATTGAAGTTAATTAGGACAGTGCTAAAGATATCATTAGAATTGCTAAAACTTGTTTATGATAACCAATAAACATAAGATTAATGTGTAGTTTATTGGCTAAAACTCCAAGAGGACGTAGATCTAGTTCTCCTTGACTAAGCAATTCTACATAATCCATGTAAACCTAGTAGATCAGACTGAAAACGTACTTACCGAAGTAGAAGAACAACGGACGACAAGTCAGCAAAGAAGAAGATGGTGTGAAAGTAGTACATGAAACAACGGAGTACATGTACCTCCTTATATATTCGTGTCTTTAGTACCAGTTGTGAAGACAAACCGGTACTAAAATGTGATGGGCTCAGGTCCCGAAGAGACGCAGGCACGAAACTTTTGCCTTTTAGTACCGATTGACATTACAAACCGGTAATTTGGATGGGCACAGATAACGAGGAGACGCGCGCCATAATTTGGCCAACTGCTCCATTACAGATGGGCGTGAAATGACATTATAGACGTGGATAACTGTAGCGATCATCACCATATAAAGTTTTTGGATTTCCTTTTGCGATCTAAAATTTGGATGTCATTTCACTTCGAATTTGTCAAACCTAATTTGGATTTCATTTCAATTGAAATTCTCTGCAACTAATTTGGATTTGATTTTAATTGAAATTCTACTCAACTAAGTTGGATTTCATTTCAATTGAAATTCTCCACAACTAATTTGGATTCATTTCAATTAAAATTCTACTCAACTAAGTTGGATTTCATTTCAATTGAAATTCTCCATAACTAATTTGGATTTTATTTCAATTGAAATTCTAGTCAACTAAGTTGGATTTCATTTCAATTGAAATTCTTCACAACTAATTTGGATTTTATTTCAATTAAAATTCTACTCAACTAAGTTATATTTCATTTCAATTGAAATTCTCCACAACTAAGTTGGATTTCATTTCAATCGAAATTCTTCTTAACTAATTTGGATTTCATTTCAATTGAAATTCGTCAAACCAAATTTGGATTTCATTTCAATTGAAATTCTCCACAACTAATTTGGATTTCATTTCAATTGAAATTCTACTCAACTAAGTTGGATTTCATTTCAATTGAAATTCTCCAGAACTAATTTGGATTTCATTTCAATTGAAATTCTACTCAACTAAGTTGGATTTCATTTGAATTGGAATTCTCCACAACTAATTTTGATTTCATTTTAATTGAAATTCTACTCAACTAAGTTGGATTTCATTTCACAATAATTTGGATGTCATTTCACTTCAAATTTGTCAAACCTAATTTTGATTTCACTTCACTTGAATTTTTCATAATAATTTGGATGTTATTTTACTTGAAATTTGATCACAACTAATTTCATTTCATTTTACTTCAGATGACCACTGAAAAGCGACACAAGATGGTTTCATTTCAGCCGATCACAGTAGATACCAACAATTTATACCACATAACAGATGTTGTTCTGAGCTAAAGTACATACATAATTACCTCCAATGCACCATTGCTAATGTAGAAATAAAAAGCACAAATTATGCCGACAACTATCTTGTTGGCTTGCAGAAAATGGCCAAAACCAGCCGTCAGGTAATAGCGCCCATCTGTCGATTTGTGCACTGCAATTGGGACTAGTGTGCCTCCTGCTGCTATCACTTAGATCTCTGTGGTCTGTTGGTGTAGGTGAGATATGATGTATTTCTCATAAAACTATCTTGAAAAGTACTGTTACAATTAAATGTTCCGGTAGCTAGTTAGCCGAGTCAAGTTCATATAGCTAGGTATAGATATTTGTAATTGTGACATGTGCAAAGTACTTACCATCCTATTTTTCTTGATGACTGATGGATTGATTGTACAGATATATAATTTAGTACCAGAGGATTTTATAGCCGAGATTTCTTGAAGGAGAGCCTTCTTTTCTGCTGTTAGATCTGTTGGATTGCCAAAAAAATAGATGGTCTTCAGTTGGTCATTGTCGCCTTCTCTAGATTTTTGTTTTCCCTTCTTCTCAACTAGCCATGCGGATCCAATAGCGTCATTTGCCATTATAAAAAAGCTGGTAAGTACATATACAAAATCGGCTTGTATGTATAATAAGTAATGCGAGTTCATTATATATAAACCGCTATCACTTGAGTCCATTCTTATGGCTTGTGGGGCTTTCTCTTCACTATAATTATTAAAAATGGTAGCCCTAGTGAACAGCGGGGCTCCTATTATTAGTACCACAAAGTCCCCTTCTACTAGGAAGACTCGATAATAAAATTCACACCACCCTTTATCCAAACAGAAGGTGCCTCCATATTTTTTAACCTCGATCATATTGGTATAGCCATCTCTTGTTGATATCTCAAGAGTGTCTCATGAATGTTATAGAGATTGACGAAGCTTTTTGGTAAAAACTAGAACAGTAAGATAACATCACATTAATTTGTTATGATTTTGTTACCATATAAATAGAAAATACAATGTATATACATACGATGTGACGTCTTTGTCAATGACTAATTTTTAGAAGGCAATCCTTCGGCTCATAAGCTGGCACCTAAAATAGGCAATTATCAAACCAATTTCACTTAAGATTGTACAAAAGTTGACGAACTAATTCACATTGTATATTCATCTGCATTATATCACTTGCATTTATAAAATAAACTAAGACGCATTGTATAACTGAAACTAATGTAATACTCAGAATTTAATAAAAAGTCCTAAAAATACAACTTTTTTTACCATTGCTCCGATGCACGATCGGGTTCTGTGGTTGCGTAGTGCTCGTCGAGTAGGTTCAATTTTTATATTTATTTGTCAAAATTAGGTTTTGGATGAGGTCGTAGCAAACGATTAATTATGGGCCGTTAGATTGGAGGAGGGATATATATATACCTGTCTCTACATAGATCGATCTCTCTTTTTCGCCCAGTGCCGTTGCTCCTGCCCGTGCGCTCTTGCCCAGCCATTGCTGCCTCTGCCCCCTCCATGCTGCCACTGCTGCTGGGTGCCATTGCCCCTACACACGCACTGCCCCTACACGCCAGCCGTCGCCCCATCGTCCCGTCGCCATTCCACTTCTGTGTACCCAAGAGAAGGAGAGGAAAACCTAGGTGAGGCCCTTGTAATCCTTTTCCCTCAGTTTTTATCTAGTTTTGGATGAGTTGTAGTGCGGGGAATTGAAGAGATGAGGTGTCGGATGTCGAATCGTGAGCTACAGTTTACACAGATTGTGTTGTTTTCTAGGGCAGTTTTCCCCATGTTTACGTGTGATAAAATCATGGTGTATTTGAATAATTTGTGGGAAATAGGGTGTTCTAGTTGCCTGTCAAATTTGGTATGTTTTTGTTAGATGGTTTAGAAGAAATCAATGTTCAAAATTCAGGTGTGTATTTTCTCACGAATTCTGGACAGCAGTAGATTGATCTATTTTTCGAGAGGATAAATGGCAGAATTAGTTTTTGCGCCTATATACAAAGTTGTACAGATTTTCCTAAGCTTTCCAGATTGGTAAAGTGTGTATTGATTGGATAAATAGAACTGGAGATATCATTATTTTTCTATCAGCTATCTGTTTTATCATCAGAAATCTTAGTCAAAGTTTAGACCTTAATTTGTCTATCTCAATGGATTTTTATATATAAGTTTATAACTATAAATTTGTATCTCATATGATTGTATACATTTCTATGAATTTTGAGTTTTTTCTCATGTTCGGTGTAGCAGCTATAAAATTATGAATTGTCATTGTCTGAATATTAGACAGTTTTTGAAGCCTGTTTTCAAGTGTGAAATATGCTATCTAATGATAGAATTAAAATGTGGTTAAACATAAAAGTTATAGGTTATTTTTTGTAGAAGCTCAAGACTTATTTATTTATTAAGTTTGGGTTAGCGATTCAAAAGTCACGTGTAAAACAGCAAAGGACCTAAGTTTTTAGTAATATATCGGGATATCCTGCGATTTGGATTTTAGAGTTTTTATAGCGTATGCTATGGAGCTTCTATGTGGGATAGTCTTCTGCGTGTTGTTTTGTGATTTAGGTGTGGAGTCTTCCGGCAAAGCGAGTGAGAATCCAGGTTATCGCTACGGTTAAGGCATGTACAGGACGAACTATTTATTTGTGATGAATGAATTAGTTTACTCTACTTCCCATAATTATATATGCATGTAATTGTGTATGCTCTCGATATTTGGTTTCTGATTTCATACTTCAAGTTGGTTTGAAGTTCTTGATGCCATTCGTATTTCAATCTTCCGAATTCTTATTCTATTCTCGATGCCATGGAGTATTATTTGCTTTTCATTCAGGATCCTATGAGTAAGTGCTGGTCCCGGTTGCTCGACTTACCGGTAATGCTAAAAGGATATTCATATATGCCCGGGAGGGGAACTACTACTTCAATTCGAGTTTATCCATTTTAGATGGAAACAATGGTTTTTGATTCATGCCTGCCTGAGATGGGAAGTACAACATCTGGACTTCTGACTTTCCAAAACATAAAGATTTCTTTACTGCTTTCTTAATTCAATTGCATTGTGTATGTTTTCTAGTTTCATATTGTACTTGCTGAGTATTCTTTACTCATTTTTGTGTTTTATTTGGTTTTTAGGTACTTAGTGACAAGAGCATCTTGGGTCGGGGTGTAGCACCTTCATCACATGTCACTTTGCACGATATATACATCTTAACTTAGTTTTAATGAGTAATGTAGCTTAATTTGTACTTTTAGACCCTTGAGTCATTATTCGTGTTATGGTATATCTTTGGAATAGTTTGCGGTGCTTGATTATAAGCTATGATTGATTGGATATTATAAAATCTTATAAACTGCCTATCATGGATATCCATATTACAGAGAAAACTCTACCAAAATTTTGAATAAACTTTGGACTTAGATAATTTTTAGTGTTTGGTGTGGTATCTCAGGTATGTGGATACCTAGGATGTTACAACTAAAGATGCAGCATTTCCATTGCATATTTGAGTGAGGCCGTACTTGTCGACCAGCGCAGAAATGGAAATCACATGTCCATTACAGTACTAAGATTATTGACAGGGATTACTACATCTATATATAGCATTTGCAGTAAAGATCGATCAAATAATAACATCTCATAATGCAGTGTTCAATCAACCCTAAAATAGCCAAAAAAAAATAAGGAAAACAACATACCCTGGTAGCGGCGGGCCTACTGCTAGAAGCATATCCGACGGCACCACTTGGGAGGCTTACCATGTCGTTGCCCGATCTGGATTACTAATGAGCGGTTAGCTGGGCTAAACCCTAAACCCTAAAATGGTCGCACGGGTAGAAGAAGAACTGAAGAACAGAGGAATAGGAGACTTTTGGGGATATCGGATACATCAGGAGAAAGGTTTAGTACCAGTTCAGGATACCACCTGGTGCTAAAGTTATTAGCACCGGTTGGCGTGCTGACCCAGTACTAATGCGTAGGTTTTTAGTACCGGTAGGGTACCCCGACCGGTACTGATAAGTTTAGTACTAGGCAGTCTCCCGACCAGGTACTAAAACTCTTTATTAGTACCGGTTGCGGCTATCCACGACATTCTCTCTCTTTTCTGACTGTTGCAGACGGCTTTCGATATCGGATCGGGTTGGAATGGATACTAAAAGGGGTGAATGAAAGGCCACTTCAATAGTAGTGGCACCCCCATTAGTGACGGGTCACATTACGACCCATCACTATAGGGTGTGCTCTTTAGTGACACGTGTTATTTTACCCATGTCACTAAAGATCCCTCAACCCTAAGGCAACCTTTAGTGACGTGTTTTAGAAAATAACCGTCACTAATGATAAGTATTTGAGTAGCGTGCAAGCTCAAATCCACCGAGCTCCGCACTTCACTCTAGCTTGTCCTATAACTGTCGACCGGCCACAGTTAAGTCCCACAACTACTGGCCGGCCGACTGTGCTCGTGCCTTGGGATGGTGACCCACACTGTTACGTGCTCTGATCCACCACCCAGCACTGCCGCTAGCACCAATGTCCGTCCGAAGGTATTTTTTTCTCCGATATTAATGCACCACCGTTTTTTGCAATACAATTTGTGATGATGGTATTCTGTGATGAATTCTATGTTGTTTTTCTTCGTGGGGAGTTGGGTGTTGTTCATCCAGTGGGTTTGTTTTGAGGGGGAGTTTGCTTTTTCATTTATATCATAATGTATTTATGTTTATTTTTGTGCATTGTTTATATTCAAAATAAAAAAACAAAAAGAAGAAAACATCGAGCTTTGATTTTTACATTTAGTTAATCTTTGTGCTTACTAGCAATATCTTATGAAATTTTTAGATCACTAATCTTACTATCATGTCTTTTAGTCTTTTCATTAGCCTGTGACATAGTTTTTGAGGGATATGACGCATGACACATAAACATTCAAGTGAAAAATAAATAAATATGTTGTGCTAATCTAGTGGCTAGTTTGAGTTAAATATGCTTACATATGTTCTAGCTGTATTTATTTCACCATTATAGTGCTTTCAATTTTAGTAGTGATAGTACCATAGCTCGTGCAATGTCAAAACAATCAAATCTAAATAAAAAAGGAGAAGAAAGAGTGCAAAATCACAGGAAGTTCAAAAAGAAAAAAAGTGTGCAAAACCACAGAAAGTTCTGCATTCATGAAAAAGTTGTTTTGCTTAGGTCATCTCACGAGACTGCTTATCATTGCACTTTGATGAGGGGTGCTATGGATTGCACCTTGTAAACACTCTTATGCAATAAAGACTCATCTTCAAGCATCAAGGAGTATAGTATCGCGTTCTTTCTTCTTAATATTCATCGGTTTGCATCATTTTAGCTTATTCTGTGATTTTGCTTTTACTTACGATTTAATTTGAATTGATTCATCCAAAACCTTTCTAGGACATTGAGAAAGAGATCTGGAAAGTTTCATTGGTTAATTCTTTGTATTTTTGGAGTAATTAAGGTTTTATTTTTCAGATCGGATCTGCTCTGTTTTTACGCAGCTGCAAATCCTAAGTATCATAAATTTTGATTGGGAACTCAGAATTTAGTGAAACTACTCGGGAAAGTTTTGTATTGAAGTTTAGTTTCTCGTGTTAAAATTTTAGATCAATCTAAGTTACGGATCAAAAGTTACGCATGTTTTATCATTGCTTGGTCAGTCTGCTTTTAGTCCTCGGGAAACTCGAGAACCCCTCGGGAAAGGCCTCGGGAAATTCTCTGCCCTCGGGAAATATCCAGAGTCCTCAGGAAATTACCAGACTAGTCGAGAATTAGCTTTCTAATTTTGTTTTTGTTGTCATTTTTGAGTACTACAACCATTCACCCCCCTCTAGTTGTCGTGGTTAGTGCATTTCGATCTTACACCTCCCAAATCTGCATGTGCTACACATGGTCCTGATAAGTAAGGGATATGCAGTCATGTCTATCGATTATGTGCACTCCAATGCAGAAGGCATTGTACTGCCTATTCCTCCAACCGACAAAATCAGTAAACTAAGCCAAACACGTCTGCAAAGGATACAATGGAGCCGAGGCAAAAATATTGTTGAGTCCAACACATCCGCTAGCTAGGCGCAGGTGCTTCCTGCTCAACATCCTATCATTGATAAACAGAAAAAGGCCATTGTTGTGAGTAGTCCTAAAAAGCATGTGGTCAAATCCAAAGGAAGGAAGAGTGTCTGAAAAAAGCCAAAAAAAGCTACGAAGAGCAATGTTTGGTTAGCATAGACTTAGCCAAACCCAAAGTTCTGTTATGGCAAGCCTCTAATTATACAAGATGATTTAAGGAGGGCGGGATAATTTTTAATCAATCTACATGCATACTATCTGGCTGGTTGCAACAAGAACAAGAGATCCATTGTGGCAATGTACAAGATTCGACATATGATGATAAGCGAGGGCTATTTCTTGGTTGGCTTCGACGATCTATATGATCTATTCAACCTGGATGCTCTAGATGTCAGCCTTCTACAATGTTGGACATTGTAAATGACTTAACCTAGACTTTCAATTAAGGTCGACGTGTAATTATGTGATAAAAATTAATTTTTTTAATCTGCGGGCTAATGTGGCTAGAATGTAAGAAAAAGCGACCATTCCTATTTCTTGACCCACATATGTTGGCAGTGTCAATACTTGTAAGCTTTAAATCCTATCCCCTTAAGCGTGTGACCTGACAGATTCATATGTAAACGGCCGCTACCCGAAAATCTTTTCTGTATCGCAAGTCAATAGCGGTACCTAGCAGCACATACTGACCCTCGAATACATATAAAGATCATATCAACTGAACCTTGATATACTCACGCACCAATTCCTTTACCACACAACATCAGTCAACCTCAAGGCGAGATTCGTGCCACCCTTATGATAGCTTGACACTTTACTCGATCAAGTAGTTGATTAATCATGATTAACTCTTTAATCATAGTGGCATGACCATGCACTTTCCTAATCTAACTATCTCGAGGGGCCCAGAAACGTCTCTCCTGTTATTTAGGAGGGGTAAATTCCATCTTGATCGCTCACATTCCATGAAATGTTTCATAACATACCCGAAAGCAACCTTTATAACTACCCGGTCACGGAATAACGTTTGGAAGCCCCTAAGTGTGTTACTACACATTCTAGAATCAATGACGATCTCAGGTCAAAGGATTCTGCAGGTACACCGTTTGAGATGACAACTGATGGCACATCAAGAATAACAATCCCAGCAGTATCTCAAGGTGGGTCTATCCAACACCATGTTCTCTAATATGTGTCCACATCACTGATTTGATATCTTCATATCTATGATTCGTGAAACATGATCATTAATCAGTCAAACGTGCTAATCTATAAATCATCACTGTCCCACATGATGATATGAGATTAGGGATCATTTAGAATAACATCATTATAAAACAAAGAGTCTCACAAATAAGTCACATACTAGCTGATCAATGTAAAAGATAAGTATTCAAGGAATAAGATAACCAATTATCTAAAATACATCAGCATAAATAAGACTCATTCTCTCACATACACTAGACTCTATCACACAAGTATCTAATACCTATAGAGTTCAAGTGCGCCTCATGCTTGGGTTGTGAGAGAGGCTTTGTCAATGAATCGACAATGTTTGAATCCATGTGCACCGTGCATATCTTTACATCACCTTTATCTATAATCTCACGGATGAGGTGATAGCGCCGTAGTATGTGCTTAGACTTCTGGTGCGACCTAGGCTCCTTGGCTTGCGCAATGGC
>KE372675.1:486696-505523 GCA_000418225.1 Zizania latifolia
CGATGACCGGAAGTTCCGGCTGTAACCGGAAGTTCCGGGGTGCGCAGATTAGATCTGTTGGGCTTTTAATCTGGATTAAAAGGCCCATGCTGGGCACTATATAAAGGATGAGAGGGTGGCACGTAAGGAGCTGCTGCTGCTGCTGCTTTTGCTCTACCCTAGCCCTAGCCGCCACCTCTCCTCTCTCACCTAAGGAATCACAAAGGTTGTGATCAAACCCTAGAAACTTCACGAGTGGTGCTAGCATGCCGGCGTGGAGTGTTTCCATCCCTGTACGTGTGGACTTCGTGGAGGTGCTGCTTGAATAGCAGCACTCGTCGTCTTCTTCGTGCGAAGATCGCTGGACTTCATCGACCTGGTCGCCGGCAAACGGGTGAGGCAAGAAGGAAACGAGCGAGGACGCGCTTCTCCAAATCTTCTTCCGCTGCACTAGCGCGTCTCGCGTTAGAAGGTAACGATCCATGATCCCTCACGCGCATGGGTTCCTGGGCCAACGGGGTTAAAAATTAAAATTTGCTGGCTAGCGTAGCCTCCCCATGTCCCAACAATGCGGCCACAGCAGGTGCGGCTAAGGGAGAAGTGGTGGCTAGGGTTTAGGGAGGTCCAACAGCAACAGCCTTTTGCGCCCTAGCCTCTCCTCTCCTTATATAGAGCCCACTGATGGGCCTTTAATTAACATTAAAGCCCACCAGATCTAATCTGCACGTTTGGCCAGGAAGTTCCGGTCGAGGCCCGGAAGTTCCAAAAATAACATTCTATATCGAATTTATTTTGATCTAAAAGTTCTGATCCAACCGAAACTTCTGAACCCGAAACTTCCGGTCCAACCGAAACTTCTGAAAATAACATTCTGTATCGAATTTATTTTTGGCCCAAAAGTTCCAGCCGAAGCCCGAAACTTCCGATTCGTCCAGAATTTGCCTCTAGAGTAGGCCCGAAAGTTCCGGTCCAACCAGAACTTCCAGTTCCTCCAGAACTCGCCACCAGAGGGGGCCCAGAAGTTCCGGTCCAACCAGAACTTGTCTCTAGGGCACATTACCATCAACTATGTCCTACTACTCTTCGTCCCCAAGTAGAACATCATATGGTATATCGACTCGGCAGGACCATTAGGACCGAATGTTGACCGCACCGAAAGAGACTACTCTGTGGTCAGAAGCCTCATCGATGAGTTAGGTTTTCTTTACTTAAATTATTACAAGTTGAACATTTGACATATTCTCATTGAACTTAATTTTGTTGTAATTGATTACAGTGTTTTCGGTACCGGTCCATCTGAGCAACGGAACGTCGAGAGTTAGTGAATAAAACCATAGTGCTAGTAAGTCTCTAAATATTTGCCTTATCAAATTAAATGTGTCGTCCACACTAATCGTGTATTTCCACAACAGTGCTACACTCAACCTCCTAGCAACCAATGCAGGTTTTATGTTGCATACCATATGATGATGGCCTTAAAGACAACGGATTTTCAATCACCGGAAATAAAATACTTTTATATATGTAATTGTTGTGTTGTATTTATTTTTCACTTATGTAAACATCGACTAATGTAAAAAAACTCATTTAGTAGGAATTTAGCATACCCGAAGGTTTCCTCGAGGAGACTGACTTGCCTAGCATCCATGCACGAATAGAGACGTTCTTAATGGCAGAAGTCATCTCCCTGAAGGGAGAATTTCATTGTAAAGACAACAATTAGTTTTTGTTTGTTGCAATGTACATGAATTGTAACAGTTGGTGAACAAGTTAATATTATTATGTCATATCTAATGTCTGCGATGTTTTTGCAATATAAATTGTATTATGATATTATGTGATGATGTTTCTATGATGTTATCTCATTATGTGATGTGTTTGCAATGTAAAATGATGGCTGTCAAATCCTGGCTATGATTCAGGATGCAGCCTAAAAAATTATTTTTTACAATATGGTCATCATATTACTGACGGGTGTATATGTTGGGCCATCACTAAAGGGTTTCTATAGGTTACCGTTTGGACCAATATGTACACCCTTTAGCGACGGACCAATATGTACACCTGTTACTATAGGGCCACCTTTAGTAACAGGTTGATATAGACACTCATCGCTATAGGTTGACCTATAGTGACGGGTGTATATGTTGGTCCATCACTAAAGATAGACCTATAGTGACGGGTGTTTACCGTAACTAATGACTAGGCTTTACTGACGCGATAAGAGTGACAGAAGATATAACGTCACTAATAGACGTTACTACCCATCGCTACAGGTAGTTTCTATGGTAGTTGTTGTCCTATCCATATCTCATATGGCATATTTTCAACTGACTTTGATGGAACCTTATTTAGTGTGAATGCAGCTATTTCAAGAGCATATCCTAGAAGGATAATGAAAGATCATATTGGCTCATCATTGATCACACCATATCTAATAAGATATGATTTCTCCGCTCATATCGTACCATATCTAATAAGGTATGATTTTTTCGCTCAGAAATCCTATTCCATTGAGGTGTTCTGGGTGGAGTCAGTTGTGGAATAATTCCATAATTTTTTAGATGATTACCAAATACATGGCTTAAATTCTCACCTCCATAATCTGATCATAGAAACTTGATTGTTTTGCCTAAATAATTATGTACTTCATTTTATAATTCCTTGAACTTTTCAAAGAATTTCGACTTATGCCTCATTAGATAGATATAACCGTATCTACTAAAGTCTTTGGTAAAAGTTATAAAGTACTAAAAACCACCTCTAGCTATTGAGCTTATTGGTCCACATACATCGGTACGTATTAGTACCAGCAAGTCACTTGCCCTCTCACTTTGACCTGTGAAAAGTGCTTTTGTCATCTTGCCAAGTAAACAAGATCCACATGTTTCAAATGATTTAAAATCAAATGAGTCGAGAAGACCATCTCTATAGAGCTTCTTCATGCGCCTCTCACTTATTTGGCCCAAGCGACAATGCCAAATAAACGTGGGATTAAAATCATTAGGACGTTGCCTCTTTATAGTAGTGTTATAGACTGGTGATCCTTCAAGATCTAAAACATAGATAGATTCACTATTGGAATATGACAATAGAATATTTATTTGAAATGAAGAGAACAACCATTGTTCATAGATCTAAAGTCATAACCTTCTGCTTGCAAACATAAAGCATAAATTATGTTTTTAGATAGAGATGAAACATAATAACAATTATTTAATTCTAAAACTAATCCTGAAGGCAAAGACATGAATAAATGTGGAGTTATGTGCTAGTGTTTTTAGATGAGCCGATATATCAATGACTAAATATCACTAACGATAAGCTCACCTGCTACAAATAAGGGTTATCTTCTGTCATAAATGTGGAGTTATGTGCTAGGTTTTGAAAGTATAATTTCTCCAAAATATTTCTTTTGAAATAGGTTTAAAAAGAATTAATCTAAGAAATACGGATGATGAAGGTTTTAGAGAAATTGTACTTTGAGAAGCATAACATGCAATAATCCAGTTGAAAAGAATCATGTATATTGAATGATATTATTAAAAATACATATTTGACGATGATGAATATTACTATTTCCATATATTGACACCTCAGAATTTGTATGGTGGCCGGTGATCATGTTACAAGTGGATGTCTCCACCAATCAAGATTTATATCTATGCTTTAATAAAATAGAGCTATATGTATTCCTAGCGAGTGCAAAATCCTAGTAGAGTTAGGGATGAAAACGGAGGAGAAATAGAAAAAAATGAGTGCTATCATGCATATCTATTTCAGCATTTTTAATGAAAACGGGTATCCCAAAAATAGATACGAAAGCAGATAGTACCGAAAATGAATACACATCGAATAAAGAGCGGACATGAATAAAGAACCAAATATTTATAAGAATAAAAAACCTTTCATATGTGAAAAATATGATAAACCAATAATTAGGTTTGATTTGCATACATGCATATTAATGAATGATAAACATATATATATAATAAAATAAAAACATGTTTTATAGAAAGTTATAGTTCTAATGAGCATATATTATTTATTTATAGCAAATAATTATATATTAATTTAATTTAAATTATTTAATATTTTGCTAATAGAAGATAATTCAAAACACCTGTAATCTAAAATCAGGATGACTCCGTATCGAGGTTCGTAGAGTTATACTTCAGTAATCAAAAACTATCTGTTAGTAAAACCATCGTTACTAAAGACAATAGTAGTAAGACCCTGTCACAAGGCTCACAGCTAGCTGGAAGCTAGAGGTATTTTTTTATTATATGATATAGATCACTAGTTTGCCGTATAGATAAAATTAACAATGAGTTTACTTAGGGAGAAAAGTTCTAACTAGCCAACGATATATATATATATGTATATATAGACACACACACACATACTCTCAAACACGCAACTATTCTCTTCTCCAGTTTTCTTTTTATTGTTTAAACCTCTCAACGACATGTTGTTCCATGAATCACTGTTGCTATTAATCTAGCTACTAGCTATGCGGAAGGAAGGTGACGGAAGCACTGGTTTTCTTTCTATAAATACTGCATCGGGCTATAGGGTTATTGCATTCCATCAGAGTACACCAGAGTCCAAGATGTATTCCACGACTACAAGCGCTAGAACCTGTAGGTTCCAACCATATGATCAAAAGAGTAATGTTCCAGGTCGATTGGCACCTTGCCATGCTACAGTTCCCGTGATACGATGTGCTAACATGTCCTACAGTACTGCCGTGGTCCCTTTTCCGTTTACTTTTGGCCGAGCTCCTCCCTTCGTTTTCACTAATAAGCGATCAAAAGGTAAATTGAGAGTCATGGCAATGGAGGAAGATGGAAGGAAAGGCATCCCATTTCTTCTCTCTTTGCAGGAGAACATCGCCTCTGACATCGTCCAGGTGTTGTAACCCTTATTTCTTTAACACTACCAATCGTAATCAGAACAAATCCCTAGGAATTGTCCACAGTTATATATGCAAATATTGCTGAGGTATAGTCATTTTGGGCCTTAGTTTATTATGATCATAAATAAATTGCAAGAATTAATGCTCAGAGTACGTATTACTCAAATAAGTGATTGTTTGGAACTAGTGAATTAGAAATCTGTTTTTAGAAAACATGTATTAGGAAAACTGTTTTTATGTTGTTATGCTATTATTTTGGATTTGCATAATTCAATGCTTGGAAGACAAAAACTAAACGTTTTTTCACGCTGTTCTTGGCGAGAAACGTGGGAATGGGTATATATAGCTACATGAAAGATGCAAAATCTAGTTTACATAAGGAGAGCAGTGCTAACAAACCAAATATATTTCACAAAATAAACTAACTCTGTGAAAAACAGCAAGTCGTTTTCCCAAAACATAAAAAGTGGGTATGGTTTACTTATTCACAACACTATCACACAACCTGCTATAAGTAACGGTCATTCATTATTAGTTGTGTCTGAACCGACAATAAATAGTTATCACTGTCGGTCCTTAAAATGAAGATATTAAGTTTTTTGAATTTATCTAGAATTGACTCGATAGCGGCACTACTAATGTTGGTTGGTGCTAACACATCAAATCTAAAATTTATATTTATATATATATATATATATATGACACTAATAGAGGCACTACTAGTGTTGGTTGGTGCTAACACATCAAATCTAAAACTTATGGATATATATATACACACACACACGTGCTCATGTAAATAGTTGTGCTTATAATTATATACGGGATCTATGGTACAACATGTATCTCCTAAGGAGGTAATACTTCTAATTAATCCTGACTCTTAATTTAATACCATACGATTCTATATGTATGCATGTAAAAACGGAAGAAAATATGAGAATGTAATAGATTATCTTATTTAAACCTAAGTCGTTAGATTAAAAATAATAAACTGTTCACAATCATTTGGTTGTATTTTGAAATTCTCCTTATATAAATATGCTCCAATTTAACTTAATATATGTTTTATTAATTTAATTTTAGATCTTGTGTATATAAGTTGTAATATAACATCTACGTATAAATTTAACTTATATGTGCATATATATATATATATGTATATATGTATGTAATAATACTATGTGCTTTGTATATAACATACCAGCCAGAGGACTCAAGAACATTTGCTGAAGGGCTTGTTAGTGCAAATTTATCTTAGAAACTGGCATAGACAGTGGACTATCAATATTAGTCCTTATTACCAAAAGTAGAAATAATAGTAGAACTATCAGTGCCGGTTCCTAAAAAAAATTAGCACTGATAGTCTATTATTAGTGTCGGTTCCTAAATAAGCACCGATAGTTATGAACTATTAGTTTCAACTAATTAGTGACGGTTTAAAACCTGACACCGTTAGCAATTTTGAATCTTTATTGATGACGTGTTCTATAGTGATGTAAGTTTTTCACAGCAACTAAATTTATTTGGTTGAACTCTAAAACGTAAATAACAAAACCTAACTTCTGTTAAATCTACAATCAAAAAACAGTAGTCCTCCCTCTGAGAAACACTAGAGAAAAGGGTAGGGGCGACAGAAGAAAAGCAGGGCTTCTCAGCATCGGCTCCCTCCCACTGTCTAGCAGCCCGCTCTTCAACGCCCTCCTGTCGGGCCAGTTTTCAGCTCCTTCACTCGAAACCCGAATAGTACCGAATAGTATACATCTGTCACTAATAATTGGTTTTTGGAAACTGATTGTATCTTTATATCCATCTTTAATACTCTGCCATAATGTCAGGAATTATTGATGGGTGTAAGTATATGTCTATCATTAATAGGTTAGGTTAGACAATAGTATGTAATAGATGTGTATAGACAGACAACCATCACTATTACTAATGCGATCAGAGCTACGCTTATCACAAAAATCCATTATTGTCTATCCTAATAGCTAGCCTGGCCTTCCTCACGTAGTGCTCCTTGCATTGCCACCTAGTCGGCTCCCCTGTCGACATCGCCTCAGCTCTAGCCAGCACGGCATCGCCTCCGCTTTAGTCGGCACACCATCCACCGGCTCCTCTCCCTCAGCACCTCCCCTCCCTGTCTAAGGTAGACAAAGGCATATAATCTATGATCCAAAATTCAAGATGGTTTTTGGAGATTCAGCTATTGAAGAATCACAATTTTAGGATCAGGATTCCCACAATCCGAAGAAAAACAAGCAAGTATATTTCGCTTTGTCAGATGAAACTATATTATTCCCACATCAACATGGTATTCAGAATGAAATTCTATGTTAACATATTTATTTAACCAGACGAAACTATATTATTCACTTTGTCAAAAAGTATAGGTATATTACGCCTAATTGTTCTGAGGAGCATACTCAATGCATGCATGTATATATTGATAAAAAGCACAGCTATGTCCCTGCCAAAAAACATGTTATAAAAGACCCCATTAAATTATAATATTATGAAAGTATTTTGCATGCATGGAAAATCACACCCAAATGATTTTTATATATCCAATATAAATATTATAGAAATATTGATGTTCAAAATTTTGAAAGTTGGATTCAAGAATTAATGTCAAAAAAGATATATTTCCGTGATGGAAGGGAGTATTTGTTAAAGATACAAGTAAAATAACAACACCTGTTTTGCACTAGAATATGATGCACATCTTGTCTTTATAGACAACATAAAAGACAAATGAAAACACATATCCTTTATTTTCTTGCTGACTAAACACATTATTTTTACCAGGGGCGCAGGTCTGCCGTTGTTGCTATAGCATCATATTAAGAAATATACAGATTCAGCAAATGCATTTTTTCTATAAGAGTACACAGAGTACCGTACGCACCCATAGTATATATACCACTTCTAACCAGTGGTGTAGGCAGGAAAATTTCATTAGGTGTGTATAGACACTTCACGCTCTAAATTTTTATAACATTGTAAATTTAATATACACATATAAAATTTGGTAAGTAAAAAATAATATAAAAATGTAACAATAATATGCCATAACATTAAAAAATATCTAAAATCAATAATTAAGTTTGAAATTTGCACAAAATACAATATAAATAGTTTAAATTTGGAAGAAAATCTTGCATTCCACTTTGACTTTGCTTCATGGATCATGCCCGGAACAAAAGGGAATATAATCTTCCTTGCCTTTGCTTTATAGTTTCGAAATAATGATACAATATCTCCGTTCCTCCTCATATCTCTACTCTACTTTTACAATTTAACAGGTTAAATGTACAAAGCAATCGCTCATAAATAAGATAATAGGTTAAATGCACAAGACAGTCGCTCATAATCAAGATAATACTACTCTCTACCTCAAATAATTACTATAATATTTTTTGTGAATCAAAAAATAATTGTGGGCTCACCTCGGTGCTCGGTGACCACAACGACACCGACTGGCTCAAAGAGATTGGGGAGGGGGCAACCGTATAGGGTGTGAGGCTTCAGGACCTTGGCTGCTCTTTCTTCTTTACTTGCAACTGGGCAATTGGGCTGTATGAGAATTGTGCTGGTAAGTAATATATTAGAGCCAAAATCCGGGATGGTTTTAGGTTGGCCAATTATAAAGATAAATTATGAACCTTAAAAAAATTACGAAAGACACGGTGAGTTGAGCCATGCATCGACAAACCCAATTTGGCATAATTAATGAGGTGACTTATCATAATTAATGCCTGCACTATTTTCCAAGTTAAGTTTTGAGATAACAAACTCTGGGTGGTTCCAACTAGATAGTATGTGATAAACACACACTGATACTTACTCCCTCCTCCCCCGTCCAGTTTTAGTTTTATTACGTGCCTAACGAAAAATAAAAAATTCAACTTTGATCCATATATTAGTCCATCAATTTATCAAAGTATTTATAACTATTTGGGTTTCGCACGCATGCACGGCTACTAGTAGCTAGCACGACATTCTATACATGCCAAAAGAACTAGTACTATTTTTTTTATTAGATTTTTAAATAACCTGTTAGGACATATTTTTTGGTCAAAACTGAACGGAGGGAGTATTTTGGAATTTCCGATGGACCATGGGTGCATATATACGTGTGTGTAGAGGGTGTATAAAACGTTTTCCCAAGTCGTTGTATTTATATGCACGATTCCTTTTTCAGTTGATTGGTTGGACACCACTTGTCGAAATGAAGAAGATTGCTAGGGATAGGGCCACAGGAGTTCGTTTGGTCGGAAAGATGGAAGCTTACCAACCTCTCTGTTCAGTCAAGGACAGGACTGCCCTTGGGTTTGTGAATATATCTTTATTATCTTAAATTTCCCCCAAATTAGTTATATGTTGTTTTCTGGAATATAGATTTCACCACTCCATTTTTTGGATATTACATAGCATGTTTATACTTTATACACATCGTGGTATATAGTTTTGGGACTACAAAAGTTTACATACCTGGAGTCAGATGAACAACACACCTTTGTTGTTTGTACTTTATTTGTATTGGGTTTGCAGAATGATCGAAGATGCTGAAAAGAAGGGCTTGATTTCACCGGGTGATACGCTAATCGAGGTAACAAGTGGTAATCTTGGGATTGGTTTGGCCTCTGTTGCTATTCAGAAAGGCTACGAATTTATTGCTGTAATGCCTAAAAACTATTCACCTGAGAAGCAGAAGCTAATAGAGTACTTAGGTGCTCGAGTGCATCTAATCCGTAAGTAACTCTCAAAGACTCCCTCTGTTTGTTTGTGTTTATTTTGGCACTTTTGACTATGATGGCATTCATATTTATGAAATCATTTGTTTATATTTCATACGACTATATGAAATGCCCTTTATATCTTGATATTTATGCTATGGTCTATTTGTGGACATCAAAAGTAGTCAAAAGCGCAAAGTATCTATGAAGGGAGGAAGTACACTATACTTTGTTTTAGAATATATGCAGTTAAAACATAAAATTTTAACTCAATATTAATGCAAAAGTACTAAAGTTTGATATATGAAAATAACAATAGAAGATTCATCGTGAAACATACTTTCATCAATTTCATGTAGTTACTGATTTATTAGTTTTTTTCTGAAAAGTCTAGTTTCCATCACTGAACTTACATACAAGTCTAAAATTCATCTCTAAAACTTTAAATAGGACACAATTAATTGATCCACGAAATTTCAGCACCATTTACTTTCGAAGCTTTGATCAGCGCAAGTTGTTTTGGATGACGTGGTGATGTGTTGTAAGACTGAAAATACTTTTTATATTTGAACAAGCATTATTACATGGACTCAAAATTCTTTAAGAAAGCATCACTTGCTATATACGGTATTTACAACGTAGATTTTTTTTGTGAGCTACACATATAAACAATAATTGGCCAACAGAAAATAGTTGTACAATCTATATAAAACTATTTTTATGCTTAGAATGACCTTTATTTTTTAATTGGTAAATTTTAGTATACAATAATGTGCAACTGAAAATTTTTCTTGATTATTGAAGTAATTTAGAAATTGAAAAAACAACATAAAATATGGTTTTAGACCTGGGTTATGTATTTGAATTTCCAAAATTAATAATTTAAACTCAAATATTTCTTCAAAAACACTAGTTACGAAATGGACAATTGAGAGCTAGCGTATATAAATTTGGTCAAAAGTAAAATAAAGTTTAATTGTATCTTGAAATATGATTTTATTCAGAATTAATCAATATGTTCTACAGGCAGATTATACTTTGGGAAAAATGACTATTTTTATAGATCGTTTACTTATTCTTATAATTAAAAATATTTTAATATTGCATCCGATTTGCCATGTGAGTGCCATGTGCCCATGTCATTCAAAAACCTTTCGACTCTGCTTAAAGCTAGGATAAAAAATGGATGGCACAGAAATAATATCCAGTTTTGAAGTTTTATGATAAATTTTAGAGTTGTTCCGTATTTTTTATGAATATATATTTACAACAGCTAATAATCAAGCATACGTATTGAAGATTGTGTCAATATCCTATCGTCATATGAACTCTCTGAAAAATATGGACTCTGTAAATTTTTTATTTTCCATCTGAAATGGCGGAGCACCAAAACCGTCAATTCCTTACGAATATCTAGATATTCTAATATTTTAATTGCAAAAATCCTAATATTGATACAAAAAAAATTGGAATTTCATTGCAGCTTGCGGAGCTAAAGATACATACGAGAAAATGGAGGAGGTGGTGAAAGAACTTTTAGAAACAACACCACACTCCCATCATCTTGACCAGATGGCCAATGAAGCAAATACAGAGGCACACTATAACTGGACAGGTAATTAATTAATTCCGTTGGAAATTCAAGATATATTTTTCATAATTGGTTTATAAAAGTTTTATAACACTAGTATACAGTTATTAGTTAACACAAAACAGCACATCAACCGGAAATTGAGAGTTGCACTTCACGGACGCGTCTTTTCTTCTATAACAGGACCTGAAATATGGAAGGATACAGCAGGCAAAGTGGATATTTTTGTGGCCGGTGTAGGTTCAGGAGGCACATTGGCAGGCGTAGGAAAATATCTGAAGGAGAAAAACCCGTCCATACAGATCATTAGTGTGAAACCATCGGAATTACTCTCAGGTAATAAAAATAACAATAATATTAACAACAACAATATTATTATTAATGACAATAATAATAACAACAACAATAGCCATACATTCATAATTGCCTTGACCTACATAAGTGGCAGTATTCTGTTTGTCTCTGCTTAATTAGCTCTTCCTACAGCTACGGGGCACAAGATTCAGGGCATAGGGGTGAATTTTAAAGACAAGAGAGAAGTCTTGAAGGAATGTGAGCATATTGCCGATGGAGAGATAAGAGTGAGCAGCGCGGAAGCCATTGCGATAGCTAAGATGCTGGCCAAGAAGGAGGGGTTGCTTGTTGGTATTTCCGCCGGCGCAAATGTGGCTAATTGCATGAAGGTAAATGCTTATGATGTTCCCAAGAGAGTAACAGATGTTGATAGTCTTATTTACTTCCTCCTATTCTATAGTAGATCAATTCCAAGACGCTGCCTCTAGGCCTCTACCACACACTTACAAATTTTAGTCTATATCATCTTGGTTATTTGTAATTAATAATAACACAAACCACACAAAATGGTAGAGATCAGTGGCCAAAGCAGCAATTCAGAAGGACCACATGCCACATTCCTACGTATAGATAGCATGCACCCACAGGATTCGCAAAACCGGTTAGCAACCGATCTACCGTAATAATTGCCTCAGTAAATCTAGTATAACAATTACCAAATCAATTTTTACAAATTATTTTATGATAATATATTAAAAAATAACGGCAACCGAGTCGGTAATCACTGTTTTGTGAACTTTATCACCCTATGTCTATATACTAATTCTAATGTACTTTCTCCGTTTCATAATATAAGTCGTTTGAGTTTTTTTAAAATCAAATATTTTCAACTTTACTAATTTTATAAAAAATATACTAACAATTACAACATCAAATTAGTTTTATTAAATCAATCATTAAATATATTTTAATAGTGTATTTATTTGATATTATCAATGTTGATATATTTTTATTTAAACTTGATTAAAGTTGAAGAATTTTAACTTTGAAAAAATCCATCGACTTATATTATGAAACAGTGTAGCACACATTTGTACTTAGCGGCGGGGGGACGTTTGCTTTCATTATGTAAAAACAATATGCACGGTATCTACTAATTAGTTAAGCTATCAAAGGCATTACAAATTGATGTAATAATATATGAATATGTGGACGTGTATGACAGCTTGCGAGCGAAAAGAAGAACCAAGGGAAGATGATCGTCACCATGCTCCCGAGCAGCGCCGACAGATACCTCAGCACTGGTCTCTTCGAATCGTGACTGCCGTATATTCAAGAGATCAATTCCTGTTCGGTTCAGATTTGCTTCGCATGCAGTGTTTATGTACGAGAGAACGTGTTCTCCTTGATGCATATCTGTTCCCGTAACAAGATAAGTGCCTGCAGGCTGCAGCTGAGCTGCACGCCCAACGTGTGTGTGCTATTCGTTCAGTTCCCGCTTTCAATAATGTACTCTCTGTTCACTTTATAACACCTATTATAATTAAATGGTATTTACTTTGTTCATTACTGTTCAAAAAATATATGCTTAATACATGCAAATCATTAAATATTATGCGAAAGTATTTAATGAAATATATGCCTAAAAATTGAATATAACTTCAATTTGAGTGCTTGATCAGTAGATTAGATGCCCACACATGAGATTTGTGGGCTTCTTCCTATGTGGGATGATGAAGTGTTGAAGTCTAGATGTCTCATTTTTAGGTCTAGGGTATCCTTACTGTAGCTATATGGACTTTACTAATTTAAAAAATTACCCTATGTCCTTTGCACTATGTAGAGGATCCGTCCTGTTAGCATGTTGTTGACTAAAAAGGAAGCCTCAAAGGTCAGAGCAGACATAAACTAAAACTTGAAAGCGAAGTTTTAGCACGGAACTTAGTTACCAGGTTTGTTTTCCAAACTAAAAATAGAAATCACATCAATTAGAAAGCGAATTTGCCGGTTGAAATGCCGATTTTTTTTTCAATTTGAGGATTGGATCACTTAACAGAAGAGCTGCAGTTTTATCTATGGGTAAAAAATGGATTTGATAGACTTAAAAATAGGTATAGATAATATTAGATCGGATAATTTTAGATATAAATACATTTTTTTCTACATATAAAAATAAATATAACATGCTGATATTAGATAGATACATATACAAATATAAATCTGAATAATCCGAATAATTTCTATTTAGATTATTCAGAATTAAAGAACGTTCATACTCATTAGGGTGTTCAAACTCGTACCTGATGGCGTGGCAATGAACCTGACGACCGTCGTAGACGTCCCTCTTATCGGCGCATGTGGCAGCGAGGATGGGTGGGTGAAGCTGTGTAGGCGTCGGGTGCCACGGTCATAGAGGCACAGAGCCGGAGGCAGAGGTGCGGGAACCATGGAGCTCAGCCAACTTGAGGATCGTGTTGTACTGTTGAAGGAGAATGCGTTGGGACGGTTGACCAGGCGGAAGACGGGAAGAGGCAGAGCGAGTGGTTTAGCAGGAACGGGACGAGGCGGGTGGCGGTGGTGAGGAGGAGGCGGCGGCGGCTGGCGGCGAAGTCGTCGGCGAGGAGGCTGGACACAATGAACTGGGCGTGAATCTGGAGGAGGTGGCGCTTGGAGGCTTGGAGCAGCACCCTCGAGAGGTGCGCGTCCAGGAGGGTCACTCTGAGCATGGGGGGCAGACGCCGCCACGACGGGAGGTCGGGAAGCGGCGCTACGAGCCGCCGCCGCGGGTTTCTAACCGACTGGCTGGAGCGATCTGACTCTTGTTGACGCGAGGAGGAAGCAAAAGTAAGTTAGGCCGGTTAAGCCTGTTAGGCCCGAATGATGAATCTAGCCTCTTCCCGGACCTGCAGGGCCCAGTTTGAAATTGGAGGGGTTTACTCTCTTTGAAAATTTTCTTATGAAATTTAACAAAAATCCTGTGAAATTTTAGAGATTCAAACGGTCTTGCTCTTTAGTACTCATGCTTTTGGTCTCTCTGATTTTCTGAAAGCCTGTCTCAATAACACAACATCTGTGGGAAAAAACCTAAAATCACATTAAGCGGCAACATGCAATTTGATTTTATATAACAAGAAAACATCTTCAAAAACTCAAATTAGATCTATTAGAACTCTAAATTATAGTATATAGACTATTACTATTACTCTATATCCATTGTCACTTGCGCGTTGTGATTTGTATTTGTCAACTTATTATTGATATCATTTGTGAGTTGTGAATTCTAAATTGTAGTTTTATGGTTTTTTATGGGTTAAAGGGTTTTCTTGTTTCAAGAAATATCTGTAGTTGTATTCATTTTGATTCATATTTGTTGGTGAAGTTTTTTGTCACACACGTGGCCTGAGAGATCTGCTTAACTCTAGTGCAGGTCCTAAATTTGCGGTTCGTGGCGTGCCAATCAGTTTGATCCTGCAACTGATAAGATAGACAAGAAAACATAAGTAGTAACGCCTACCAGCTGTTGAGCCGATGGTTTCAACGCGTATCGAATGACTATAAGAACATGGTGAAGGCCAATCAACGCAGCATATTAGATGCACGATGTACAAGAAATGTATCTATTATGAAACCTATCGGAATATCGGTATCGGCCCGAGCCAACTAATCTGTGAGAGCAATTAAAAATAACACTAGGGCCAATATCGGGATGCGAAAGTGAGGTATATAATAGTATTTAGGCTAATGTATATCACCCGATCCCGATACCCGATACAACGATGAGATCAAAACGCAGAAAGATAACCTATCGGCTTATACTCCGATAGAATCTGGCACCAACATACCCGATCTGTGTTTGCATTATCACTTGCTATAACCACAAGATTGGACCGAACCAAGACAGTCGCTAAATCACAGCAAATCATAACGCTAAACATATCGGAGTACATTTCATTCAGATGAACGATACGTGACATGAATCAAAAACATAAACTAAGATGTCAAACTTAACCGATGAAGCCTTAGATTAACATATTTGATCTAAACCACGCATCTGATATAGCATGATTGATACATAGACTAAGATGTCAGACCTAACCGATGAAGCCTTAGATCTACTAATCAATACATGTTTGGCGGAACCTACCTCTTACCGGAGATCGAAGCGATGCAGCCCCGCGAGAAAGCAAGAACTCGCCGGTGGCAAGTTTGGCGATGCGCCGAGAGTTGTTTGTTGATATGTTTTGATGATCCTAAACTAAGCCTAAACGTTACATATTTATAGTCCAGAGATTTGCTGTCCTATATGGATAGGACTGTAACTAAAAAATCTATCTTTCCTTTTTATTGGCTTTTCGTATCTTTTATCCGATCACATGCGCGTATTGCGGTTTGGCTTCACTGACCGTGCTTTGACCGGATTCTTGACTTCCATGGGCTGTGCCAAAACTGTGTTGGGCTTGGGCCTTACCAAATTTTGCCGTTAACACATGCCCCCAATTTCGGAGTATGGGTGTAATCCAATGCTTAGAAATTACAACTTTGCCAATACTAATTCCTGCCAAACGTCAAATCATGGGCAGATTTGCAGAAAACCTTTCGTATTCCAGTACCTTTTAACATGTTTTCCAAAGCACTGCATCCTCATAAATATCAGTCGCGACCATTTTCATTCCTTCTCCATGCTCTCGCCTCTTCTCTTTTCTGACCATGGAGGATTGTGATGAATGTTGCCTGGCTTGACGCATCTACCTTTCACGTGGAGACGTCAGACTAGGCTTCATTCCATACAAACCTTAAAATGGTATACCCTGGCGCTTTGAAGCTCCAACAACAATCTTTGTCTAAGCGTTGGGTCGTGGGTCCCACCAAATTTGCAGAAATCTCCTTAACCTAGTTTCCGAGACACCACATTTACCCTATAAATTTTAACCGGCGGCTCTTCATCTTCTTCTCCGCTCTTCACTTCCTTCTTGCACACAGAACCTCTCACACCCAATCTTTCTCGCCATCGCTACGCTTCTGCCGCCGGTGTCCTTTACCTCCGACGATCCAGTTTGCTTTCATCTGCATCAACAACCCCCGCTGTAGCTCCGATGGCGACCACCTCCATGATTCCAGAGGTACATTGCACTATTTGGTTCCTTTTTTTTCCTTTTCACTATTCTTTTAGGTTTTAGTTTCTGTTTGCATTTTTCAGTTCTCTGATTCGCCCTTTTTTCCTTTTCTTTTCTATAGACCCTCAAGAACCAAATCCTAATTCCTCTCGTAGATCCATCTTCTTGCTTTTTCCGTGGTCTGATGGGTAACCCAGACCGCTCTGATATTATCAACGCCGAAACCCAACGAATTCCATTCAAAAATTCCAAGATGCTTCTCTCCGACTGGAACCTAAGTTTCAGAGCTTTTCCTTCTCCCTTGCCCGGCTGGAGGGACTGGTACCTTAGGGTATCGAGCGCCAATTGCACCTTCTGGGACGAAATTGACATCGGGCACTGCATCGGCCTTTCTCTCATCAAATCTTACAAAAATGAACTAATGCTAGCCGCCGCTTGTTACTTTTGGTCTGATGCCTTCAATGCTTTCTTGTTTGGTCATGGGCCGATGAGCCCCTCTTTGCTTGACATCTTTGCCTTAACCTCTCTGGACATCACTTCTCTGATGGATCCCCTATTCTTCCAATTCAAAGCGACTCACCGTCTTGATACCAAATCTTGTGGCGGTTGAGTAAAATACATCGCTAAACACAACAAAAAGACTGGTCCTGTAGATACTCAGGAGCACGTCGCTTTCCTCAACCCTTGGCTAGAAAGATTTGTATTTTGTGGATCCACCCTAGGACCAATGACCCATCTTTAGTTTATGGCTGAACAACTTGTTGCGAACAAGAAAATCCCTCTTGGTCGATACCTTCTTGGAGCCACCTATCACCTCCTCCACCAAGTATCGGCTAGACTATCGACAGGTGAGCCTATAGGCCACTTCGGGGGTCCTTGGTGGTTTTTGCAAATCTGGCTCAATATCTATATCGCCAAGGCCACCGATAGTACTCCCTTTGCTCTGCTTGAATTTCCATCTGATCATCATGAAAATGCTGCCCCCACCTATCGCCGATGTTTATCTTTGGGTGAAGCAGCTACCTGTCACGAGAGCGTCCGGATGTCACCCGATCCTTTGAGTCTTTGGTTTAAGGGTTTCTATTGCGGCTTCACCCGGGAATCGATTATCTGGTATGCCTATGAACATCTGGCAGAGTACGAATACCCCCATCGGCTGCTGCTATCCGATGTGTGTAGAGACGAGGAGTCCATTAAGATCTTCAAAGCTATCATCACTCCTTGCGTCCTGCCGATCAACTTCACCGTCGTCCATCCTCGAAAAGCTTCATATGAATTTTACCATCCGTCTGCTCACGGCAACTTGGGTTCGGCCAACTCCCGATTGACTTGTTCTTCATCGGCCAACTCCAAGTTCATGGAGAAGTAAAGGACGTCGTAGAGTACAATCGCCTCCTCTCTATGGCTGATCAAATTCCTTATGAAGATCTCACATCTTAGTCAGCCTGCCGAGCGACCTCCGTCAGCTTCAACCGATGGTGGGGCGAATGGAAACAACACCTCTTCAATCGGCCCTCCAAGATATACTGTCTGTCGCTGTATCCCGACTTCGATGAGACGGACGCTGAGGTATGTTTCTTTTTCCCTCTTTTCTTTACAAAGATCTTTTTTCCCTTTTTCTTTTAATCGGTGTTTCCGTACTGCAGGATGATTTGGAAGCACCCGTCAATAGCCGAAGCAGCAGGCCTATCTTTTACGGCCCTGTATCGGCTACTACTAACTTGGGCACTAGCGCCCCCACTCCATCGGACTGCCTGAAAGGAAAAAGGACGAAGGCCCCAGGGCGAAAACATAAGGCGCCAACTGTGACCGCTCCAAGAGCCACCAGAGTCCGATCCGACCCGGCTGATATCAGCGCTCCGATTCCACCACCCTTGGTACGTCTTGTTCTTTGTAGAAGTCCTTGGCTCATGTTCTTAGGCTTATATTCTTATTGTCCTGTTTCCTTGGTTCTGTAGCCGATGCCCCCTGTTTTGTCTGAAGCGCTTCTCCCCATCGCCAAAGAAATTGTAGAACTGCCTCTCGCTCAGGTTTGCATCTTCGCGACGTTGTATCGTTCTATTACTTTTCCAATATTTACTATTCTCCTATCTTATTCTTTCAGCCATCGACCCCTGTTCTGGCTGTCGTTGCCGCATCGACCGACGCTGCTGCCGAAGTTGATACTCCGGCCGTCGTTTCTGACACCACCGTCT